>JANIJG010005353.1:0-25483 GCA_024611175.1 Megaceryle torquata
TTGTGCTGGGTTTGGTGTTGTGTTTTGTTTTGGGGGGTTTGTTTGGGGGGGGGTTGGTTTTTTTTGTTGTTTGGGTTTTTTTTATTTTATTTTCTAACTTCCCAAAGCCAAACACCAGACTCAAAAACCATCCCTCGTTTGAGGTTCCTGGGCCTTCTCTTGAGAGAACAAAGCAGGGGGAGAGCAGAACTATCATGTAAGTTATGGGTACATGTCTGTGCTGATGCTCGAGGCTTTTGTTTCCTCTTGTAAAAATTCAGGTAAGATACATAGCAGGCCCAGGGTGAGACTGAGCAATCAGCCTTTTAATACTGAAATTATTCTATAGGAAACCTGAACATTTTTGTATATTGTATTACTTGATTAAAGATTGTTTGCTGCAGCCTCCAGCCTGGCGTGGTTCCCTTTGCCTTGTTTGGGAGGGAGGGAGCAGCACCTTGCCTCTGGCTTCACCTCCAAGCCTGAGCTGTCCTCTCTAAGCTCATGGTCTCCGCTCAGTTGCCCTCACCCCAGTCCTGGACTTGCTTCTTGCTCCAGCTCCTCCTTTTCATGCAGAGCAGCAGGGAAACAGCAGCAGATTGGGATGGGAAGGAGGTTGAGCTGTTTGGGAGCTGCTTGTAAGCAAAGAGGGGCCCTGTGAGCTCCTGCTGTTTGTCCAGCAGCAGAGGAGACTGAGGGTAGCACAGGAGCTGTGCTGGAACCTGGAGCTAACAGCCTCACCTTCCCCTTGCCCCTTTCATGGGCTCTATTTTACTACACAAAAGATGCTGACAAATGTGACTGTAGAATTAGCAGAAGTCCACAGGGGAGACCTGAGCAGGAGCCCAGTAAGTCACTAGCTTTTTCTCCCACCTCCGGGTGCTATCAGGCCACTTTACTTTTAAGCAGGACAAGCTCTTTAGTTTGTTGTAGTGTTGGGAATTTTTTTTAATCACATTTTTATGTAAATGCTCTAGACCAGGCCGTGTACAACCACCCAGGTACAACCCCTTGGGTACCTGTATGCTAAAATCCCCCAGCCCCTTGAGGAATCAGACTGTACACAATCATCGCTGCTCAGGAGAGGAAGCCTCGCCCAGGGGCTACAGCTGGACCTGGTGGGTGCTGCACTTGGAGCCTGGGTTGAGTGAAATCCACAGCTGTGGGGATGCCATAATCCAGGACACGCAGGAGAGGCTGCAGGCTCAGGCTGTGCTCAGAGGGGAAGGAGTTTCCCTGCCTCTGGTCCCTGCCTTCCTCCTGTACCAGTTCAAGGGTCTGGGACCAGTGTGAGGGCTCTGGCCCAGCATGATTAGAGGCTGCTGGTGGCCAAACGGCACCAAAACTTTTTCCCAGTCCAGCTGAGATTAAAAACTTCATGCTGGGGATCACCCTGGAGTCCCCAGGCCTCTCTGCAGGGCTGGTCTCTGAGAGCAGCCCTGATGCAAAGACCAGGTCCAAGCCCTGGGGGGGCTGCTAAAAGCTGCCCGGCTGTGACTCAGCCCTGGGCTGGAGGATCATCCCCAGCGTCGAGACTGTACCAGTCCTGGTCCCAGCTCCAAGAGCCCCTTTCCTAGGCATGCAGCACGGGGGGATGGGTGGGATGAAGGTCACAGATCCCTGGTGAACAACCCTGCTGGGACCTGTCCCCAGCGCCATGGCGCAGCCAGCTGCCCTCAGGAAAGCCCGACACGTCTTCTCTCTTCTCAAAGTGCCATGTCCACCCTACGCTCACCTCTTCTGGACCGGGCTGCTTGTGACCCACCTGTACACTGGGAGACCAGCTACTCCTTGGGCCCCTCCTCACCCCAGGGAGGGGGAGAAGAGCCCCCCTGGGGCTGCCCCCAGCTGCTGGAAGAGGGGTCTGTGGGTACGGGCAGGGCAGAGAGGAGCGGCTGGGGCAGCCTCACGCTGCGGGCACCATCCCAGCGCCTGTTCCCGCTCACTTCCCGTCAGCCCCCGGCCCCTGGCAGTAGTAGGGTTGGAAGAGCCGCTCATGGGCGCAGACCCTCATGGCCCCGTGCGTGTGCAGCAGCAGCCGGGGGAAGCGGGATGTGAAGTACTGGACGAAGCCCTCGGGGATGGAGCCCAGGGCTGCCTGGACATCAGCTGGCAGCTCATGGTAGTGATGCTTCTGCAGGAGAGAGGGTGAGGTGAGCAGGGGTCAGGCGGTGGGGACGCAGGGGGAGCTGGGGCGGCTGTACCTTGTTCCTCATGGCCCGCAGGAGGTCACGCACTGAGCCCCCCTTGTAAGTACGGAACTTCCTCAGGTCTGGGGAGAGCAGGAGAGGGGCCGAGTGAGGCGGGATGTGGCTGGGGCGAGCGGCTGCCATAGCCCCCGTGGTGCCAACACTGTCCTGAACCCCTGGCAGTGCACGGTGAGTGCCACAGCCTGCGGCAAACCCGGGATCTGCCCTCCCAAGCAAAGGCTAGTGCATCTACCCACCTTCTTTTTCAGCTCCTGGGCACAAGCTGGTGCCTCCTGCCCAGTAAAGGGCACCAGACTCAGGAGCCCCAGCCTCTGCCCAGTTCTGGGTGGAAGGCAGCAGCATCTCAGGCCGTGGGTGAGCCTGAACCCCGTGGGCTCACCTGTCTGCAGTGGGAGGGAGATGTGCATTCTCCAGTTGGTCCTCACAACCACTCGTCCCCCAGCCTCCAGGGCTGAGACGATGAGTCCCTCAGTGGGCTCCTTCTCAACGCGGTCGCTGACATCCTGCACACCAAGAAAGCAGGGACCGGGGTGGTTATAGTGCTCGTGCCACCCCATCCAGCACCAGGGAACAAGCGGCACCAAGGGAGGATGGAGAGGGTGGGGCCCTGGCCCCAAACTCCCCACTGACCCCTTGGAAAAGTAGCTCAAAACAAGCTATTTCCGTGGCCATTTCCAGCACTTGTTCCCCAGAGCACACCTACGCTCACGGCCCGCTGGGACAGCGTGGGCTCACCTGGAAGAACTGCAGCTGCTTCTCCTGACTCCAGAAAAAGGGGTGTGCAAGGACCATGGGGGCTGAGGGCCGGCACTGGGGCTCGGGGCTGAGCATGGCCACAATCAGCTCTCGCACAACGAGCTTGTCTGGGGGGGGAAACAACGGAGGATTCCTGGGGGTCAGCAGAGAACTGACCCTGAGGGGAAGGACTGGGAGCTGTGCCCTCAGCTTGGGGCTCCCCTGCAGGGAAGGGTCTCACCGTGAGCTTCTTCCTGCAGGCAGCTCAGCTGGTAGGAGCCAGACAAGATGTTGGCCTGTCGCCGCAGGCTGTCCCCGAACGGGTGCTGCCCTCCGGACACCACGTAGTAGAAGATGCAGCCGGCTGAGAAGATGTCCACAGCATACGTCTGCAAAACACCGAGAGAGATGGGACCGTTCAGCAAAGGGCAAAGCTTTCACCTCCCGTTTCCAGTCTTTTCTGTGACCGCTGGCTCAGGGGCTACAGAGCTGCTGGAAAATGCACCGCACCAGGGCTGCTGCCCTGCCCGCCCCCCAGCACCCCTCACAGCCCATCCTTATCAGGGAAGAGGTTTTCAAAGGCACAGAAGGTCATCAGGACTTCAGGGCCACGTGGACACACCAGGGCTCTCTCAGGGACCAGGACAGCAATTGGCTCCCAGCAGCAACAGACGAGCAGAAGCGTGACCTTCAGAGCAAGCTACGGCCCCCTCTGACCTCCCCACCTCGAATTTCCAAGGACTGTAACCAGATGAGACACCCTGTGCTGAACACAGCTGGGCACCATCCCTGCCAGGGGCAGCTCCTGACTGGGGTGGTCCTGCTGAGAAGCACTGGTGCTCAGCCCCTGGGCTGGCTGGGCTCTAGGAGCTCGTCTGAGCTGTGCATTTCAGCAGCACTTTGCATGGCTGCTGCCAGCACGGGGGACCCTGTCATGATGTTACAGATGTGGTGCTGGGACAGGGGTCAGTGGTGTCCTGGCAGTGCTGGGAGAATGGTTGGACTTGATGATCTGAAAGGGCTCTTCCAACCAAGCCAGTTAATTCTAGGATGGGCTCAGGAAGGACCCTGGGCAAGGGAGGTGTCTGCAGCTCACTGACGGGATTCTCCTTCGGGGGCTCCTGCAGCACCTCCGGCGCGATCCAGCCCTCGGTGCCAGGGATGCCAGAGCGGAGGCTGAAGCTCTGACGTCCACCCTGAAGCTTCTTGCAGAGGCCAAAGTCAGAGATGACGGCTCGGATCTGCCCGTGGCGATTTGGGACAGAGATGAGGATGTTACAGGGCTTCAGGTCACGATGGACTGGAAGAGAGTGCACAGTGTCACCTGCCAGGGCTGGAGCAGAGCAGGGCTCTGCTCCGAACCTGGCAGTGCTGCCCACTCACCGATGCTGAGGGAGTGGAGGTGGGCCAGCCCTGACATGGTCTGCTGCAGCAGAGACACCGGGTCCAGGCTGCGACGGTCGAAGCTGGGGCTTTCCACATACTGGAAAGGGGGAGAAAGCGATGAACTGAGGCCTGATTTACTGGGACAAAGAAGGCAAGACTTGCCGGGATAGAGACTTCTTACTGCACTGACAGAGATGCAAATGTGGGGATGGGTACATCCAGCATTGATGGACACCTCCCCGAGCAGCAGCCCCGTGTCCGCAGGACCAGGCTCACCTGCTGCAGCGTGGCAGAGCAGAGCTCAATGGCGATGTAGTGGAACTGCTTGTCCTTCTCAGTGCAGAAGTAGCGGACGACGTGGGGATGCTCATCTGACTCCCGGAGCAGCTGGACCTCGCGGTCCACAAGATGGAAACACTCGGGCAGGAGGCGCTTCACGGCCACGTTCCGGCCATCAAACCGTCCCCTGCGTGGAGAGCCGACGGTGGTGTCCACGTGTGGCCCTGCCCAGCTGGAGCAGAGCCCACCGCTGCAGATGCGCTGCCTGGCCACGCTCTGGCCAACGCTGGGAACTTGCCCCTTGAGGTCCTCAGTGTGGGTCACCTTGATGTGACTCCCAAAGACTTGTCACAGCCACAGACAGGCAGAAATCTCTGCAGTGAGCTGGAGACTGGGGGTTCGGGTTCCCCTTTGTGTAGGAAAATACCAACCCTCGCTTCATGTTGTGCTGGGGAGGGGGCTCAGCCAAGGACAGGGGAACCTTCCGAGGGGCTGGACTTGCTGTGGCTGGGGGCTGCCCAGAGCAGGCACGGCCCAGCTGGCACAGGCAGGAGGGGAAGGGGGGCACAGGGATGGTGCGGGGGGAGACCTAATGAAGACCATGTGCCCAGCTCCCTAGATGGGTTTGATCAGGACCATGAGAAAGGGAAGCTGGTGACCCACCCTCAAAAGCCCCTGTGCCACTGGCTACCACCCAGGGAAGGAGCTGCTTTGGCACTGTCCTTGTGGCTCCCAGGAGAAGGAGAGCGGAATGAGAGCAGGTACTCCAGGCTGCCACCCACCTGAAGACAAATGTTCCTCCAGCTCCATGGCCCAGAACATCCTTGGGGTTAAAAGAAACTTTCCCAACTACAATGACATCTGGTTGTGCATCTGCAGAGGAAGAGGGAGACAGCTGTCCTTCAGCCTGCCAGCACAAGTCCTTACAAAGGACATGCAGGTCTTTAACCATCAGGCCCTGCTCTTGCAGTTTCTTTTGTAGCCCATGTTTATCCAGGAGCAGATCTTGCATCTCCCCCACCTGCAGCCCTCTCCTCTGCGGGGTGTCTCTGCTCCAGCTTTGGGCGACACATCTATGGACCCCATTGCCTGTTCCCACCTGCACACACCTTCAGCAGCTGCTGGGACAGCTGGGTCCGGGCTGACCATCCCATTAGCCAGGTCCTTCAGGTGGGACGAGGGGCTGGAGCTCTGCGACGTGCTTCCCCGGCTCAGCCCCAGCTGCCCAGGCTCTGCAGGGACACCATCCTCGGAGACCTGGCCTGAGAGCTGCATCTCCTCCTGCTGCTGCTTCAGGAGCTGAATCTGCTTCTCTAGCTGGTGCTGCTGCACCGCGTGCTGCTTCTGCAGCTTCTGGAACACAGACACCGGCACCTCAGATCCTGCGCCAAGCAGAGCACAGCATGGGCAGGGCTTGGCACAAGCCACACGTGCCCCGTCTGTCCCCTGCCAGCTGGCAGGGCACCGTGCACCACCTGGGCTCAGCACTAACTCCTGCTCAGAC
This sequence comes from Megaceryle torquata, assembly GCA_024611175.1. NCBI lineage: Eukaryota > Metazoa > Chordata > Aves > Coraciiformes > Cerylidae > Megaceryle > Megaceryle torquata. The sequence continues at coordinate 6,094 of JANIJG010005353.1, forward strand.
AGAACCTCCTGGGTTCCAGTTGGTGCCCAGTGCCCCTTGTCCTGTCTCTGGGCACCACTGACCAGAGTCTGGCCCCATCCTCTTGCCCCCTGGGGGCCCTTTAGCTCTTGCTCAGCCTTGCTCAGCTCCCCTCTCAGGCTGCTCTTCTCCAGCTGAACAGCCCCAGGGCTCTCAGCCTGGCCTGGCACAGAGATGCTCCAGGCTCTTGAACATCATCAGCACATCCACTAGGTACTCCAGACGTGTCCTCACTGGGGCAGAGCAGAGGGGCAGGAGAGCCTCCCTCGCCCTGCTGCCCACACTCAATGCACCCAGGACAGCACTGGCCTCGAGGGCACATTGCTGGCTCACGGTTAATGCAGTTCCTGCAGCGGGCAGTGGGCCCGTACAGCAGCCACCACTCACCGTGACCAGGAGGAACAGGACTCCTGCGCCCAGCAGGGCCGTGCCAATGCCAGCCAGCAGCAGGTCCCAGGTGCCAGCCTCCGGGTAGACCTCCACCGGCTCCGGCCCAGGGTCCAGCTGGGAGTGCCCCTCCCCACGGACAACTGGGTCCTCCGAGCTGCTCGGGGCCAGGAACTGCAACACATGGCCAGGACTGGGTGACACCAGAAGGACCAACCTCTGGGTGCTCAGGTTTGGGACCCCCTCCATGCCCTACCCCACACTGGAGACCCCCGGCCCCAGCCCCTTCAGCCACCCAGCGCTGCCCAGGATTCCCCCAGGGCAGAAGTGGGACCCAGCAGAGCTCCACCACTCACATCGTCAAACATGGTCCTGGCAGGAGAACCCCTGGGGATGATGGTTTCCGTGGTCTTCCTCAGGTTCTCGGGGAAGGCTCGCAGCATTGTAGTGTGGACCACAGGAGGCAGCTCATGGTGCCCTGTGGTGGGAGGAGAACAGAGACAACCATCAGCTAGTCTCTGGTCACAGCATCAGTCTCTCAACTCCCCGGTGCCAATGTCGGCTTGCCGGATGGCTCTGGCTCTGGCCTCGCTTCTGACAGGATGCACAAAACCATCACTGCTACACCTGCCAAAGGGAGGGACCTGGAGCAGCAGCAGCAGGCACAGAAGGGCAGAGGACAAGGTGCCCTGCTCAGCACACAGCAGGGGGGGCTGATCCTGCTCCTCTGCCATGACCCCAGACACCACCCTGATCTCCAGAAGTGCCAGTGCCATTGCACCTGCAACAGCAGCCACAGGGGAGCAGGGTCAGAAGCCCAGCGCCCACCTGCCGGGCTCGGTGTGCGGCGGCACACACACCAGTACCGGTAATTGTGAGCCCCACTTCAAAGGGTCCCCTCCTGGGAAGGGGACAAGGATGAGCTGCAACCAGCCCCGAGCTGGAGTCACCGCAGGCCCTGGGGGCGAGTCACAGCCTTGATCCATTTGCCCCATCAAGCAAAGCAGGTTGGGCTGCCACCCCAGAACGCACCGGCAGCTCGAGCTGCCCCCCCCGGGGCACCCTCCGGGAGGGGCCGCAGGGAAATCCCGTGTCCCTTGCGGTCCCCACCTATTAGAAGCCACTGGTTGTGGAGCAAGGTGATGCTGCCCTGCGGGTACTTGACATCGGTGCTGGGTGTGATCTCGCACTCCCCCGACTCTCTCATGGTCACGTCGTCCGTGGTGGGGCCGTCGATCCTGGCCAGCGTGATGCCCTGTGGCTGGGGTCCGACAGCTCTGTGGGGCACGGGGCCGGCACATGGGCCCACTGCGGCTCACCCCGAACGGGGCCAGCGGGGAGACTCACCACCAGAGCCACGCTGCCGTGGACCAGGGAGGTCAGGGCGTAGAAACTGGCTGCATACTTCCCCACGTAGAGCGCTGGCCTGCAAGGCAGGGACAAGCATCAGCCTTCCATCCATCGTGGACCAGGGTGGCCGAGCGTGGGCAACACAAATGCCACTGGCTGCCAGAGGACAGGAATCACGTACAGCAGCTGGGTCTTGGTGGCAGCAAAGTCCTTCACAGACTGGTAGCTCCACTTGAGGAGGTGGATGTCCTGCGAGTGGAAGGTCAGGTAGCGCAGGGTCTCCATGGCCAGGTTGAGGTGGGGGACGCGGCGGAGGCTGTCCTGGTGCCACAGGTAGATGCCAACAACAGGCGAGCCATAGTTCTGTGCCCACAGGACCTCCCCGCTCTCCTTGTCCAGCGTCACCACCAGCCCGTCCCCGCTCGAGGCAAAGTGTGACATTTCTAGGCAGAGACAGAGGGAGGGGCCACGCAGTGGTGCTGGCTGTGGGGTTTTGTCCCCTCTGCCCCGCCACCTTCCACGGGCCACTGCCTGCTGCCCTGCTCCCAGGACAGCTGTGGCCAGCCCAGCAGCCCCTTCCCGCAGCAGTCGGCACAGCCGAGACCTGGTGGCCATGGTGGCACCACCCGGGTCTCCTCACAGCCGGGGTCCCAGTGCAAGCAGGGTGCTGGGGGAGCTGGCTCCCACGGCCCCCGTGGCCACTCACTGTAGTGGTAGGACTCCTCGCAGAGCGGTGCCGAGTAGTCAGAGAAGGTGGCATTCCAGCGCAGCTCCCGTGACTTGGTGTCGTACATGGTGATGACGTACTCTGGGGAAGAGAGCGGGGCACGAGGTCACTGCCCAGCACCCTGCTCCTGGGCCTGGATGGACAGGCAGACAGGGAGTGGGACTGGCTTACGGGTACGGCCGATGTAGAGCAGGGGACTTGAAGGGCACAGACCATCCCAGGCCTCTGTTGAGAGAGTGGTTTGCTTCTCTCCTGACTTGGGGTCCACGATGAACCAGGTGTCCTGCTTCTTCCCTGAGAGTGGGAACACATTGCTGTGAGTCTCCGCAGTCCTGCTGTCTGTCCCCAAGAGCTGCCTGCTGGGCTCCCTCCTGTGTCCCCTCCACGGGCGCGTCCCCGGGGGGTCCCCACACAGCCTCTCCTCCTGCCCCGCCCCGGCGTACCGGTGTAGAGCACCCCGTCGGAGCTGCGGCATGGCGACGACTGGACCAGCTCCGGGATGGTGAACGGGAGCTTCTGCAACACAGGCGGCAGTGGGGACACAGGGCCAGGTAAACACCTCCCTGAGCAGCAGCCTCCCTGCCTTCTGGAGTGGGGCGGGATGGAGAGGTCCTACCCTCCCCGCTGCCTTCACTGCTCAGCCCCAGAGCAGGATGGAGTGGTGGGGAAGGGTCCCAGCTGTGTTTGCCCCACACCCACTCGGCTGACACCTCCTGGGTGCTGAGGTCAAGCTGGAGCAACCCACAGCCCTGCTCACCCTGTCCGGCAGGTCCACCCGCTCCTCCAGCCCAGACACTCCCAGGGTATGGGCAGGTGGGATGCCCGCAGCCCCCCAGCCCCACTGACCATCAAGCCTTCCTTGTTCTTTCCCCCCAGGATATAGAGGCTGCCATCATTGGGGTCTGGAAGGAACGCTGGTCTGGAGAGGAGGAGAGAGGGAGGTGGAATGTGAGCTGTCCCCTGCCCCAGGCACACACCAAGGGATGAAGAGGAGCTGCCCGCCCTGCAAGGGGCACCCTGCCCCCGGGGACCACACTCACTCTGCCACATAAACTGGCACCTGCAGAATGGGATCTGAAAAAGAGAGCGAAAGGCAGACGTTGGTGGCCTCTCCCTGTGTGCGGGGAAGACGTGGCAGGAGGTGTTTACCCAGCGCAGCCCTGCGCTGGAGCCCAGGTCCCCAGCTTATTTGCATTTCAGACCCAGAATAGGCACCACCGGCAGCAGGGCTCTGGCCCCCCAGATGTTCTGCTCCGGGCAGGACTGTGCTGGGGCTGGAGCTGCAGCTGCAGCATCCTCCAGGGCTGAGGAGCTGCCAGCCCAGAGCACAACTAGCAACAGCCCAGGGAGCCAGGCTGCGAGCGAGCACTCCCTGAGATGCTACTCACCATCCTTCAGGGTCCACTTGATGTCACCGGTGCTCTTGCTCACTGCGTGAAGGTTCCCATCCAGAGTGGAGATGAAGAGCAGCGTTTCTGGGACAGTCACAGCACTGCCTTGGAGGCACTGTGGGCAGAAACGCCGTCGTCAGGGAGCAGGGCCAGACTTGGGGACGATCCCCTGTGGCCTGGGCCATCTCAGGCAGCTCAGCAGCCCCCTGCACCCAGCATGCCAAAGCCCCAAGGTCCCTTCTCGCCCCCAGGGAGGTAAGACTGGGAGCAAAAATGATTTACTTCCTTGCACCAGTGTATTAAACCTGCTCGTTCCTCCAGCTGCAGCGGCACAGGTCACGCATGCAATGGCACCTGCTAACAGATGCTCGGGTGTGCTGTGTTCTAGACACCCGTGGTACTAAGCCCCGGGTGCTCTCAGTGAGTGGCACCCGCAGTCCCAGTCACATTGCACTGGCACAGTCCCGGGGCTGGTGCAGCCTCTCCCCTGAGCCAGCCTTCCCCCTGGGCTGAGCTGCAGCGCGGCTGTTCCCAGCCACAACTCCCAGGTGCCTTTCTGGAAGTGACACAAACAACCCAGCTACCAGCTCCTTCCAGAAACAAACAAGTTGGGTGACTTTTCATGCCAGAAATGCTATTAATGCTCGGCTAGGCCTTCAAAGCCACAGATTTCAGCTACCCTGACATCGAGGGAGCAATTGTGAGTTCAGACTGGGAGAGGAGCTGCCGCTTCCGTGTACGGCACCCGTCCAGCAAGTGCCAGCTCAGCCAGTGGCACACACGCCGGCCTCGCCCCGTCAGCAAACAGAGATCAGCAAACAGCAAGGGGACCCAAACGGCTTCAGGCAGAGGCAGGGCTGGTGTGGCTGTCCCCACTGCCAGGGAGCAGAGCAGTGCCTGGGCTCACTGCCGGCTGTGATGCAGCAGCTGATGGAGGAAGCTGCTGCTCCTGTCACACCACCCCTTGGACATCCCTTGGGCCTGGGATGCCAGTGGCCCGGCTGCCCCCTTGATGCCTCTCCCCTGCTCCATACCAGCTCCTGGAGCCTGAGCCAGGCAGAGCCCGGCCTGGAGACCCAGGTAGATACGGGACCAGGCAGATGAGGGACCCAGGCACCAGCCAACAGCTGTACCAAGAAGGTGCCCCACGTGTGAGCATGTGCCTGTCTGCAGAGCAGAACCTGATGGTGGTAACAGCCCAGCTCCGGTGGGACCGGGAGACACATTCTCCCTTCAGTCACTGAGCTTCCTCCAGCTCCAACACCACAGACAGTAGCCCCGAGAGGTACTGGCAACCTGTCCTCCGGTTGTACCTCCTGTGTGTGCCGGGAGCACACACACCAGCTCCCTCCCAAGACACCTCGCATCAAGCCCTTTGCTTCCAGCCTCGCTGTATTGTTTGCCCTTCTTCTGGCTTAATTTTTCAGTGAGGTCAGAGCGAGTTTCCCCAGCTCTCGCTTTGTACAGAGGCCGCGGTGGGGCAGGCAGAGGAGGGGGGCTGCTCCCCGCTGCGGGTGGCGAGGAGAAGCCAGGCGAGCTCTCGTGGTGTGGCCACCTGCGCGACAGGAGCAGAACCGAGACTGCCGAGCCCTCCCAGCTGGCCGAGCCACAGCCGGCTCTGCTTTTCCCTCCCCCGGGTCCTCTGCAGTTTGTTCCATCTCTGCGACTATATTTTTTTTTGGTGACAGGGCACTGGAACAAAGGCCAGGCTGCCCAGCCTGCCTGCCGCACGCCACCATGGGCAGAACTGGGAGCGCTGGGTGCCTGGGGGCTGCCAACCTCCCCTCTGCCCCTAGCCCAGAAGCATGTCTGCCGTTCTCATGGGATGTCCACAGGACCTGTGCTTTCCCGAGGCTCCCATCACACCAGCCTGGAGCTCACAGCGATGCCACTGGGCCCAGAGCTCGTCTGCAGGCTCAGTGCACGCTTGGTCCTCCAGAGACAGAGTTGGACAGCCTGTCACAGACAGAAACACAGCCAGCGTCCATTGCTCCCTTTGCTGGAGCAGTGCTACCGACGTCTGCCAAAGCCAGCCCGGCACACTGCTGTCCCTGCTCGAAATGCCACCGGCTGCAGAATCTGCCATCCGGCCCCCGAGGGCACCACGCTGCCCGGCAGCAGCTCCGCGGGCAGGAAGGGGCTGAGGGCTCCCGGGGCAGGGGGATCCGCTCTCAGCCCCAGCCAGGCACAGGGCTGGAGATGCTTTTCTGAGCAGAGAGAACAGAGCACAACCTCCACCCTGGCTGCTGCGTGTGGACCCCCGCCCGGGCGAGCCGCGCGGATCCTCATCGCACACACCCCAACATCAGCAACGGGCGGCCGCGGGGCCCCGCAACCAACTGCCTCGCCCCTCCACAGCCCCGCAAACCGCGCTCTCCCCGGTGCCGGACCCCGCGCACCCACCCGCTCCCGACGCGGGTGCTCAAGCCCCGCACTCACCAGCCGTCACGCGCAGGACGCTCCTGCCCGCGTCGCCACGCACCGGCACCCACGGAGCGCGGTGCCTGCACACGCACCGAGCCTTGTTCCCGCGCTGTCGCACCCAGGGGACCGGTGCTGGCAGCCCCCCGGGACACACGCCCTCGTGTGCTCACACTCGGGCCATGGTCACGAACGGGCACCCGCAGAGCGTGGGCACCCGCAGAGCGTGGGCACCCGCATCGCCCCCCCACCCACATCTCCCCGCCGCGGGCCGAACTGCGGCCGTACCTGTGTCGGGAGCGGGACCAGCGGCAGAAGCAGGAGCAGCAGCCCCCGGAGCAGCCCCGGGCGCAGCGGCGCGGCGGGGGCTCCCATATCCCGGACATGCCGGGGCCGGGCCGGGCCGTGAGTCAGCGGGGACGGGGCGGATCCAGGATGCGGGTTCCTGCCCGCCCACGCCCCGCACCCGGCCCCTGCCCGGCCCCGCTCGGCGCTGGGGGACGCAGACTGCACCCCCGGGGCACCCCCGGCCACTCTGCATAAGCACAAGGACCCTTCACCTCGTGTTCAATATCCCCGACAGGCGACCGAGCGGGAACCGGCGGCTCTTCCTCACACTTTAAATCTTCTTCAGCGTCGATTCAAAGAGCAGGGCGCTGGTGCTTCCCCAAAAAGACAAACTGGTGGTGAAAGGGATTTTCAGCAGGATCCAGCACCACCCCCCACCCCCCAATGATTACATTGCCCCTCACACTTAAGACAGCTGGATATTAAACTGAACGAGAACTTGCCCATGGGTGCACATTAGGTAGACCATGTATCAGACATTTTTAACTTTATTTCAGTGGCAAAACTATTGAACTATCTCAGAGGACTTTTTTTTTTTTTGAGTGGAGGTGAGAAAGTTTCCAAGGGCAGCAGCAAACACGAGCAGCAGCTGTTAAGCGTTAAAAAGCTGGGTCTGCTGCAACCCCACCACAACAGGCTGCTCCTGAGCACCTGCTCTTGGGGGCTGGCAAACAGAAATGGGACTTGCGACATCACAACACTCTGCCTACACCTGTAACCTGGAGCTGACAGCATGAGGAGGACAGCTGCAGTCTAAACCAAAGTTAAAACCCGGGTGTGGACAGAGAGCTGGAGAATCGTCCCCTAATTCACAGCCCTTCTGCGTGAAGTGGTGCCTGGCAGCGGCACCTCCAAATCCCACCCCGGGAGAAGGGCACTGATGGCATCAGACGTGGGTTCCCCCACATTTCTGCCTGAATCCACCTCTCTGCAAAGAAACTTCCTACAAACTGTTCGATGACAGCGGTTCATGCGGGGGGAAGGAGCTTTGTACGTGCAGAACGTTGAAACACTTGAACTCAGAAATACTTAATTATCAAACTTTAATTCGTAAAACTAATCTTACAGAATAAAACAACAGGATAACCAGTCAAGGTTACACTTAAAAAAATCCAGCAGTGCAAATCTAAGACTAAATATTTGTCATCTTCACCTCCCCTGAAATAGGCAATAGATTATTTAAAAATACCATAATACATGGTACTTACATATTCCATTTAAAATTGATCTGCAGCGGACACACATCTAAGACTTCTTTTAAATATAAAACCAAAGAGTGAGTTGCTTAGAACATGGGTAAGACACAGTGAACTTCCATGAGCCACAGAAAGCGAATCCTTGGCTAGAAGGTAAGATGGCCACGTTTCATACAAGAGTTGCCGGAGCGCTCCCGCTCCCCCTCCCGCCTCCCCCAAGTGACGAGGACATTAATTAATACAAGATGCCAACGATGTAATCCTGTCAGGCTGGAGAACAAAACATAGGATGGAAACAGTTCCACTAAAAAAAAAATAAAAAAAGTAAATCAAGATCCAGAGGAAGAAGTAAACAAGAAGTGGGAAGTTTGGGAACAAACCTTGCTCTGCTGGTTGGCACCCGGAGCCTGTGCCCAAGGGGCCACTGCCATCAGGACAGCACGAGGCTGGCCACCACGACACGGCACCTTGCCAGGGTCACTGCGAGGGAACAGCGTCTTGTTGGCCCTTGGTGTGCAGAAGCAACGGACACCGGCTGTGTCGGGTGTGACATTCAGCAGGTCGTGTGCCTGCTCCCAGTTGTAACACGCTGCGCGTCAATGGTGCCTTATCTAGTTCTCTGAATTCAGATCACTTTTTCTCCTCCATCATCGTAACGCCCTTATCGTACACATCTCTCATCATTGTCATTAATGGAAATTAGTGATTGACTTTAAGATCAAACCTGATATGAATATCTTGGAGTAATGAAAGACTTTCACGCCAGATCGGGTCTCCACTCAGACCCACCCAAGGTTTACTGATAGATCTTTGCATCCCTAAGGCCATATTGATCCAGGAACCATTTACACCTGGGATACACCAACAGAGAAGGAAGGAATGTTCAACTCATGACAAGGAGGAAAAACCCACCATGGAGGAGGGGAAGGGACGGCTCGTGGGGGAGCTGCCACCCTCCACACAGCACATGGAGAGCTCAGGGCTGCAGCAGGAGCCTCCCCACAGGGAGATGCTGCTGGACGTGTTCCCTAGAAACCCACGTTTGCTTTAATCCCTGACTAGTGAACCCAGCCAAGCACTTAATGTGACTGCACAAGGAACCATTCCGAGCCGCTCGTAGGGAACGACACCCACACACAGCAGGGAACCCACCTCCCTTCAGTGGACATCGTTAAAGTGGAATCTAGCAGAAATAAACTCTTGTACAAGAGTCTCCAGGTACGGCCACAGACTTCCTACAGAAGATGACACCTTGGATCTCAGAACAATCTGTACCTGCCAACACAAAGCCCTGGTTCTATTTGCACTTTACACACAATGCTTGTGCCTTACTGAGGACTAATCACCAAGCTCCTCCACAGCACCCTGTGTTACGTCGAGTCTGCCCTGGAGGTGGTCACATCTCAGAGAGTCAAACCCAAAGAGCGAAGCTGGCAAACGGCTCCTCAGCCAGGCAACCTCTGAGACCACCCAGCTAGCAAGGTGGTGTTCTCCTAGATGCTGACAGTCATTGGCTACTCGATAATTGCCTTGGATAAATTGGTATATACCCGAAGATAAAGCTCCAGAAGAGAAAGGATCTTGAAAGCACTGTTGATAAGTTCAATTGGAATAATCACTTCAAAAAACTCCCAAGAAACCGACTATATTAAGCCAACAGACACCAATTAAAGCATTTTATATAGATATAAAAGTATCGCTTTCCTGCATTTTAATTCAAACGTAGCACATAAAAGAAAGTGGAACAAACTCTGTTTTCAAATGAAATCCATTTTGAAAAGCAGCACCTAAATAGTATCACATTTTCTCAGTTTATAATATTTTCTTCTCTATATTTAAAACTGATTTGTAACCAACAGTTTTTATACTCAGTTTCTTTTGAGATGAGATTGTACTGGCACAGGATGCAGAGTATGGTGCCCACGGGAAAGGAGCAGAGAGGAATGCTAAACACCTGCCCGTCTCGCCGCGGTCCCTGCCCTCCCTCGGCACTGGCTGCAGCAGGTACTCACCCAGTCACCGCATCGAGCGCAGCGGCCGCCAGAGCTCTGGGGAGGAGCTGGAAGTAAGACAGGTGCCCTCTCACGGAGCGGACGGAGAGCAGGGGAGGAGAACAGGACAGGAGCAGAGGCACAGACTCTACAGCAAGAGGGAGCTGATATCACAGAACCAACAAGACAGCGAGTGCAAAGTGACCCCAGGTGACTGAAGTGAATGTCACCGCTTCTCTCTACGCTTTCCACCAGGTAACAAGTTTCAAACGCCAGCCTTACACAGGGCGGGCAGCCAGGAACGCGACAGCTGCGTTGAATGGGTCACCTTATCTCCACTTAGCTGACGAGGCCCCAGCACCCGCCTGCTCCGCACGTCGAAGGGGCTGCTGGGGAGCTGGTGGCACTGCCGCGGGGAGAGCTCCCGGCTCAGTGCGAGTCAGGACACGCTGCTGGTGGCTTGTACACAGAAAGGAAATGTCTCAAGCTACAAGAGTAACAAGCACATCACTGGTTGATAGGTAGGGTAATGAAACACCGTTAAAATTGGTATTGCATGAATTGTTCTAACTGAAAATACAAAACAGGCTGCTTATGTTGCCATCAAGAGTCTACAGGGAAATACGTCATCGTAACACAGACTATAAAGTGAACGCTCTTCCCAGTCTCTCAGATAAAATGAAAGGAAAATACAATAAATACTCATTTGGGAATTTGCACTTGCTGAGTTTCAACTGGGCTGTTTCAAGGAGACTGGAAAATGGACATGGGCTACAGATCAGCTATTCCTACGAGGCTGTTTCTCCTGGAGTTTCACCAAGTGTTGAGCTACTTGCACTGAGCAGTACCCAGCCTGCAGCGTTAAAAAAGAAGAGCGATCTGTTAGGTACAGGTTTAACACCGAGCAAGACTGATTCAGTCTGACTGCACAATACAACCGCATACGGGCGTGCACCTCTCCGGGACTGAAAGGCCCATTCAGAAAACCTGAGATAAATGGCACGTGAGCTGCTGAGATGACACGCGGAACGTCCCAGGCTCGAGGTGAGGAGCGTTATTTCAGATGGGACGAGACGCGAGAGCTTCCTGTAAACTTGAGCAAGAGAAAAGCTGAAAGGTGATTTACATTTCGAAAGATCAGTCGCTGGAGAGAGATTCTAAATTCGGTAAGATTCGCTGAGCGACATCACTATCGATTTTCCAATCCAGGTCACAGAAGACCACTGTAGTTATTCCGGATCCAAAGCAGCAGCCAAGGGTCTCTCTCTTCCCCACTCCCCCACCACGGCCGGGGCAGGAAGGGCTCTTTGGTTCACACCCTGTGGAGATCTGTGTGGCCACCTTGTCCACCTGCTGCGGGCAGCGAGCTGCAGCGTGCTCCCGGAGACCTCCGTCCAGCCAGACAGGGCAGTGTTGTCCCAAGAGCTGCACAAAGACCCTGGACCGCAACAAGTACGACTGTGGAAATGCTCCTGAAATGCAGCCCCCCGGCACGGGAGGCAGAGCAGGAGCGGAGGTCGGGCAGGCAGGAGGGGAACCAGCAACGGGGCATGAAATGGGGCAGTGAGCAGCACTGGGGCCAAAGCACCACAGTGGTGTTCACCAGCTCCCAACATGCTGCACAAAGTAACAACCCAGGGCTTCCAGTATGGGGGGGAAAAAAAAAAAAAAGGCAAGAAAAGGAAAAAACCCCAAACCAAACCCAAACAAAACAACAAAAAAACTGGGCATCTTTGGGTTAAAACAAACCAACCAAACAAACAACTAAGAATTAGTTTTGCTACCAAAGAATCAAACCTGAAATCAAATGGCCAGCAGAATATGGCTTACTGAACATCCATTTTGCATACTGTTTAAAGTTTATTTTTTAAAAAACTGTTTTTGAAATTCTCAGTCACAACCAAGTAACTAAATTAAGTCTAACGCTTGTAACTGAAAGATTATGAAAATATTTGGTTTTGTTCAAACCGTGTAAAAAATCCTCAATAATACATCGTAATATTTTCTTTTTTAAAACTAAATTGGAAGATCAACTCTCAGCAGATTTAAGTGTATTACACACAATATTTTGTGAATTAAGATTTATTGATTTCCATCGTATTTGCTTTAAATATGGTTGAAGCTGACTGCAGAAAAGGGATGGTGAAATTTTTAAGTTAAAAGTAAACTAATGGTGAAAGAACATCACCTCTGGCTTCCATCAGTGCCTCGTTTATCAGATTTTATTAATAAGTTCCAGGACTATCACATCCAGGGACGTTGGAGGCCTCTCCCAGCAGTGTCCTTAGCTTTGTGTCATTTTCCTGTGCCAGAGGTGAGCGTGCTTTCAAAAATACTGCCACTTCCCCAGCACCGTGTCTTTGATTGCATCAACGTACTGAGTGGGTACCCAATAGACCCAGTAGTAAGACGCTTCTGTTGGGCCCAGCTGAAACGCCTGCAAAGTTAAAAACGACAACATTTACAAAGGGGACACAGAACGACGGACACAGCTCGTCCGCCGCACGCCAGACGGGGCTGGGACACCTCCGGCCTCCTCCGGGCACCCGGTTATCTGGCAAGCAAGGTTATCTGATGAAGCTTTCCTCAGGGAAACGAGGAGTGCAAAGCACGCAGTAGAACGATGAGCTCCTTCCTTCTACGGTATCAGAGCAGCAAGGAAAAATCTCGGGCAATTTCGAGAACATGGGGAAATTCTGAGAGACAGAATCTGAAGCGTAACTCTCAGTCTCTGCAGGAACAACCAGAATGTGCAGAGCTGAGAAGCCAGCAGGAACCAAGTAAGACAACGACCGTGTTTTCATGGCCATCTTTAGACTTAATATCCTGTTCCCAACATACGTCAGCACACACGGGAGGGGTGCCCGGGGCGTGCCGATAGCCTCTGTCCCTGCTGCAGGGCAAGGGTTTGCTGTAGCATATTCTGAAAAGGACATTTTCTTAATCAGGTGATCAAACATTGAGCATTTGGACAAAGACTAGATCAGTGCTCTCCTGCAGACCATCGTTTGAAGGTATAACATTGCCCACTAAGATGGAAACAGGCTTATCTAAGGAACATACTTCAACATGAGAAGGTAGCTGTTGTACTTTGGAAAGCAAGACCTCAAAAAACCCCAGAGATTAAAAGGAACATTCAGCAGAATCAGCACAGCTCTCTTCTTAAATGTGCTACTTTTCTAGAGCCAACATTTAGTTTTTGATAAAAAAAAAATACAGGAATAAATATTACAGTATCGATGCACTCCTTTTAACCTCCAGCAAGGCCTGTTGTCTCTATAAATACAACAGGAACTAGAAGCCAAACTTTATGAAGGAAAATATCACTAATATTAAGAAATCGTGAGCTATGTTGTGACCATTGTTCCTGTTTCAAGAGCATCACGAGACAGCAGATATAAAACAATGCTTAAGCACTATTGTTTGTGTGAAACCAGCCCGGATTTCCACAAAGGAGCAGGTACCCAACTGCCACCCCAAACCTCCGCACAGCGACAGCAGACCACGTCCACACCCCCAGCTCCCACCACCCACTGCCTCCAACCTGCTCTGTTCCTAAAGCCTCGCGTGCGAGCATCTGCACGGAGTGACCAGACTGGATACACTGAAGCAGAGATGTCACTTACCATCATGTGGTAATCCTCGTGTCCTTCAATAGGTTCACTCACCACATTTTTAATGGACCCCATGGGTAACTTTTCTGTTCTCTCTACATTAAAATTGATGAAAGCATTATTTCTGACACAGAAGGAAGCAGCGTTTCATATTCATTTCAAATACCACCTCCATCACTTCCTAAAGCTCCTCAGGTCAGCAGCCTCCTTCCTGGAGGAACCGTGCTGAGAAGTTCATCTTCCACACCACCACGCACCCCACAGCGGGCACGCTTATCATTTAAAGGGATCCAAAACTGGATCAGGCAGTTCCTCATATTTTTTGTCTCTACATCCCATTAAGTCCTGCAGGATACTGGATTTGGGCTTAACGTGAGAGAGAGAAGGGACCCCCCTGGCTTTATTTAATGTTTCCCCACAAGGAACTCTACTGGGACCAGCGGGATTACTCGCCACAGTGAAAGCTGCTCCAGGTGGCAGAACATTCAGGACTCTCTACCAAGGGTTACGCTGAGCTCTGCAGAAATGACAAGGCTGGAGAAGCCAAATGAAGACAGATTAACCAACTAACTAACTCACTCTTTGAAAGCCCAGTCCTGGTTTTACCCCGAGGCAGTGTTCAACTGTTACTGCAAAAGCACAGGGAGGGTAACAATGAGTAAACAGGGAAAGAAACAAAAAGAGAAACTGAAACAGAAGGTGACTACAGTGACGTGACAGAGTCACATCAGCTGGACAGAGGTAACCAGCAAGAACGACAAAGGGTATGGCTCATGGTGGACTTTTCTCTCTCAGTTCTGTCCTCACTTCTTTCTGAAGACTTAACTCCAGGATCCCTCCTTTCAGTTCCAGCCTAAAGTGATTTAAAACACAGAAACCCACACTCCACCAAGGAGAAACTGAACTGCAAGTTCCTGAGACAGATCTAATTTGTGTGATCCAGAAAAAAAAGCACCTACCTAAAAAAGGGTAGATAAGGGGAGATAAACTCAGGGATGTGAAGACTCTAACTAAGCCGACTCCAAACTACCCCCCTCAGTCTTGGCAACATTCATTTCATTAAAACCTTACTTGCACTTGTTTAGGACCCTGCAAATCAATTACTCTTCACAGTATCTCAGCAACAGACAAATCCACGTTACCTGTGCCTCTACAAAAACAACACAGACAACTGGGGAACATCTGCCTGTACCTAACCCGGGAGTAGAGACGTGCAGAGCCGCCTGCGAAGCACAGGGAGGCTGTGGGGGAAGAACCAGTTTCAACTTCCCAGGAGCAGCAAGAGAAAACCGTGTTGACACCAGCTGGTTGTATCCCAGCCCTGCCACGCTGGCCTCTGCCGCGAATTTCTCAGAGCAGGAAGGAGTTTTTCCCAACAACAGACAGCAATTAACACCTGTTCCCTACAGCAAGCTGCTTGCTGCTCATTTCGGGAAGCAGGGAAACAGGTTACATGAAAGAGAGGTGACTACAGGAAGAATCAAATTTCACAGCTCAACAAACGCTAATCCAGAACATTTCAGAAACACTAAACTTGAAACTCGGGCTAGAAGATGAAGGAAGAGGATTAATTACCCAGCTATTAAGCATGAAATTAGAACACATCATCAGTAACAAAGAGATCTGCCTGCCCTACCTATAGAGGGAAAAACTCCAACACCTCACTCCTTCACTTAGCCCAGGAGAAAAATCACTGCCACTGGTACCAATAGATGTTTTAAAGCCAGAAAAATCTTCGGTCACGTCTGTCCTACAAGGAAAGGGCAAAAATTTCTGAGATTCCTGCTGACTTTGGAGTGAATGTGGCAGTTGGAACTGCATCCGAAACTAATACTGCCATCCAGTTAGGTTCCTTTGCTGGGACAGTGAGCAAGTGCTTCTAGTCCTCTTGCTCATCACTGGAATATTGCCCCATCCTGGTCAAACTAAAGGAGCACAGCTGCCCTGGGAGGCAGGGGCTTATCTGAGGTGTCCTCAGCACCGTGTGCTATCAGCACAGCAGTTCCAGCTCCTCCCGGCACCGCTCAAGACCATAACCGACTCCTCTGCACTGAAGAGACGCCCGAGTCTCTGCAGCTGCACATCACGGAAACAAGACACCCGGCTAATTTTGGTCAGAAGGCCAGATAACCAGAGCAGCCAGCACTGCCCACTCTCCTCCCGCTCCCAAGGCTCCCTGCCCAGTCTTAGCCAAGTCCCTGAGCCTCTGTGCGGTGCTGGCGTCAAACCAATGTTTATGAAGAGCTTTTGAGATATGCTAGAAATGCCAACCACCATAATTTACATCTGGAGCTGTGAACAGCAGCCTGGAACGCGAGTCTAAGGGCACAACTGAACTCAAGCTTTCCAAGAACAGCAGTAAAACGCCAAGGAAAAGTCAATGATCTGGGAGAGTGGCATTTGAGAGAGGGAGCAAATTTGCTTCCGAAGCTTTACAATACCAACACTATTCCCTAAACACAACTTAGTCACACCAGAAGCTATTTCTAGGTCACCCAATTCACTTACAGCCCAATTACCAATTATTCATCTCAGAGTTTGAGAGTTGCTCACCTTTTGTACCAATCCATAGCTGGTCTTGCTCGAGTTTAAAGGTCAATCTTACTTTCCCCCCGGACTTGTTGTACATGCCAGATAACGGCACCGTTGGCAGGCGCTCCTGCAAAGAGCAACACAGTAAGTCACGGTGAAGGACCTGAACAGCAAAAGCTACACCCTCTTAACTGTTTAAGGATAAGGATCAGGCAGTTTTCTTTACAGTTTTCTGCAAAAAAGGACGGAACCAGCAAAGGAGGGTCTCATACCACAAAAAAAGTTTCTCTCCCCCCCGACTATGGCAGTGTCTGAAGGACTTGTTTACTCACCTGAACACCTTTAACAGAAGGCATTACATCATCAGGTTTGCCTTTATCCAATACTTTTCTGTGTTGCTACAATAGAAAACCAGAAATTAGAGTTTATGGAAACACACCAGAGCCCTTCGATCTGCTTCCAGCTGCACCGTCACCCATATCCCTGTGGCACTCGTGAGACTCTCGAGGACTATTCGCAGTCATTTATCGCACAGAAAGCTGTCAATTTTCAGAGTTAACTGAGCACTTTCTGTGACAATCTAAAAAAATTGTATAAACAAATAAAACCCCAACAGAACACAAAGGGTAACGCCCCTTCTGGAAGATACATCTACATAAACACATTTCTAAAATATTTTAGAATCCCGAGTCCCACCGTAATCCTGCACATGCTGGACCCCATCGCTGGCATTTGGCAAGGTGGTTCACTCAAGTGTTAATTCCAGCAAACATCAGAAACCCCCCGCAACTGCAACATCCCACAGCACAGCAAGAAACCAGCACAGATCAGAGCAGCAGCTCACAGCTTGTAACTGCCAAGTGCCTTAAAACAACGATGGAGCTTACAGTGAACTATGATCATTATAGGAAAACAAAACCACTTTTCATAAAGGTTCAGCAATGCACGATTTAGTTTTTAGTCAAATTTATTTTGAGGAAGGTACAGGGCAGGTAATACCTCGAGGTGAAACTCCCTTCCCAGCCCCACCACGCTGCAGCACGGCCACCAAAGCAGGCCTCACTCCCTGGCCTGCACTCCCTGTCTGGGGGCAGCGAGAGGAATGCTCAACATCCACGTTCCCTTCTGTGCTGGGACGGACGAGGGAACTGCTCTCATGGTGACCATTTCAAAGGCAGGTTTTGGAGATCAAATTCCTCTACGCCAACAAAAATGAGTTACTTTTTAGATATAATTGGTTTAGACTATGTTTGAGCTAACGACCACGGGACACTTGGGCTATTCACCATTTCTCATCCAAAACGCTGGGCTCTGCCTAGCACCAGCACAAGCAGCATCCTGCAAAGCCCTAGCCCCTGCCTGGCCACGCGTTCCCCTGCTGCTAGGGCTCTGCACGGAGCCCTGCTACCACCTGGCTGTGGGAAAAGAACCCCAGCCTGCCTCGGGGAAGAACAGGACCCAAAGGGGGCTGCAGAGAGCCCCGCAGCTCCCCCACGCCAGCCCTTATGGACACAGCAGTAACCTTTTGTCTGCAAAGCGGCTCCTTTTTATTTTCTTCAGCTTTGACCTCCTGCTGAGCAGCTTCTTTGGGTGTATTTACTGCTAAAACATCGTTGATAGTAGAGCCGACCACCATTATTTTCGCTCCGTTTGTTACTTTGATTTCCCGTAACGTTTTCTCCTCTGGCAGAAGTCCCTTGAACATAACTTTCTGCATAGCAGGTGGGAGGCCTAAGGGGCAAGAATAACGATTACACGGCGGCGCGAGGAGGAGGAAGAGGAGGAGGAGGAGGCACGGCCGAGGCAGGGGAGGCGGCGGCGGCCCCACAGACCTGTGAGCGAGTGGATCTTCTGCTTCAGCTCGGCCCCCGTGCTGTCCAGGCAGAACTTCACGTCGTACTTGTTCTTGTTCCAGATAACCTTTAGCTCCACCAGCTCCCGCCCGCTCCCCGCGTCGCCGCCGTTGCTGACAGAGGCGGGCGGGGGATCCCGGCGCTCCTCGTCCTCCGGAGACCTCCCCGCCGCCGGCGAGCCGCCCTCGCCGCCGCAGCCCCGCGCCAGCTCCTGCGCCTCCGCCTCCATGCCCGGCTGCTCGGTACCTGGAGGCGAGCGGACAGGAAGAGCCCAGCCGGAGGGAGGCTGCGCTGCGCTGCCCCAGCACCGGCCCCGGCCCGCCCGCCGCGCCGCCCGCTGACCGCCCGGGACGGCTCCCCGCCCGGCCCCGCTCCCCGCCCCGCCCCGCCCCGCCCGGCCCCGCCGGCCCCGCGGGCTCCTACCATCGGCGGCGGCGGAGGCGGCGGCGGCCATGATGATTGTGTACAATCCGCCGCGGGGCACGCCGGGAAACGCCCCCCGCTGTCTGCTGGGCCGCGCCGGCTGCCGTAGCCCGCCCTTCCCCGCCCCTCGCAGCGCGGTGGGCGGCGCGGTCCCCGCGGGCCGCTCCCCCGCACACCCCGGGAGGCGGGCGGGTGGCTCCCGACCCCGCTGGAGCTTCGCTCTGTCGGGGGCCGTGGCGGCGGCCGGGCCCCCCCCCCGCGCTGCCGGTGCCGCGGGGCAGGAGGCGGAGCTTTTGAGGAGGCCACGCCCCCCGGCCGCTGCGGGCGAGCTGATTGGCTGGGCGCGGCCGGGCGGAAGCACGCGGGCGGCGCGGCGGGATGGCGCGAGCGGTGCGGGCGCTGCGGGGCCCGGGGCCGGGGCCGGGGCCGCGGGTGCGGTTCGGGCCCAGCCCCACAGGTAACCCCGGGCCCGCCCTGCACCCCCCCGCCCCGCCCCGTTCTCGGCACACCCCCGGCGGGGGGGCGGCTCCGCTAGGGCGGGGGCGGTGCTTTGGGTTGAAAAACGTGAATTCGGACACTTAAGGAGCGTGTGGCGGGAGGGGGGCGGTTGGGGGCACCTGTTCTGCCTGGGGGAGCCGAGAGAACGGAGCCGCTGCTGGGAGCCCCCGGGCTGGGTTTGCCTGCCGGTGTAGAAACCAGTAGGGGCCGGTTCAGAAATCGGGGGGAGTTTGGAGCCTTTTCCGGGAAACATGGAACGGTGTTTCTGAGCCCGTGCCTCGGGCGGCACCCCCGGCAGCGTGGGCAGCAGGAGCGGGGGATCCAGCCCCTCTGCTCCTAGGGCCCCGTGGGGCCAGAGGAGCCCAGCAATGCTGGGAGGGCTGGAACCCATTTTCTGGGATTCAGGCTGGGAGAGCTGGGGGGGTTCAGCCTGCAGAGGAGAAGGCTCTGGGGAGACCTTCTGGGGGCTTTTCAGGGCTTCAGGGGGCCTGGCAGAAAGATGGGGATAGACTTTTGAGCAGGGCCTGTTGGGACAGGACAAGGAGGGATGGGTTTGAACTAAAAAGGGAGATTCAGA
This sequence comes from Megaceryle torquata, assembly GCA_024611175.1. NCBI lineage: Eukaryota > Metazoa > Chordata > Aves > Coraciiformes > Cerylidae > Megaceryle > Megaceryle torquata. The sequence goes on from JANIJG010005353.1 coordinate 25,420, forward strand.
CTGGAGAGAAGGAGAAATTGTTGGTGCTGAGGGTGGTGAGAGGCTGGCCCAGGCTGCCCAGAGA
>JANIJG010005354.1:0-10233 GCA_024611175.1 Megaceryle torquata
GTGAAGCTGTGTGGCTTCCTCAGTCTTCTTTTCCTACTTTAGTGTTTCAGTGATATGAGGAGCTTTCCAGCCTGTGCTGTGCACTCTTGCTCTCTTCAGTCCTAAGTTTGTGATAGTCCCATGGAATACAGAAAATCAGGAAGTAGCAAAAGTGGGGAGAAGTTCACCTGGCTCCTCTGCTTATGTAAGAGCTGGAGGGGGGAGAGGAAAAAGGGAATCAAGAGAGAAATTTCTTGTATTGATTAAAAGAGATTTTGGAGACCTAGTGGTGTGCTCAGGGTCTTCTGCATTTATCCTAAGTGGTGAAAATGATGCATCTTAGGAAAAGAACCTATTCTGGAGGATTGTGGATGACCAAGAGCTTGCTGGTTTGGGTGCATTTCTGCCTTTGGACTGTCCCCTCGCCAGTGAGACATTTTCTTTCTCTGTCTCCCCTACAGCTGTGCAAAGCAACTACCATGAGAGGCAGCCTGCCCACATTCAGTCTCTTGGGCAAGCTGGCAGATGCCATCCCAGGTTTTGCTGATACACTGGTGGTAGAGAACAGTGAGTAATGTCCCATGCCCATATTTACAGCCCTAATACACATATGTGAGCATTCACTCCCCTGTCCCCTGTGTCAGTTCATGAAGGTCACACAGGAAGCTTATCTGGAAGTTAGTGGCCTCCAGGGTTGCAAGCCAGTACCTTCATAGCAGGCTTGTCATTGTGCTTTTAGCCAGCCTAGTAAAACCAGCCTCTGTGAACTGGAGTTTGTAGGTCTGCCTCACAGGCAACATATGTTTAGTTTTTCTTTCCTTGGTCCAACCCCTAAGGGTCTGGTGAGCAAGAAGTAGCAGGAATGATGGGTCTTCATATAGTGGACAACGAGTTCCTCTAGCTATTTATTACTGCTCAGAGGTACAGATGGTGGCGAGCACATCACCTAATTGTGGCATTCATTAATCTGCATACACCAGTCTGTCTAGTGGGCTTTTCTGAGTTTACAGGGGAAATAAATAAGTTGGGGCTTTTAAAAAATTCATTCCTCAGTGTGAATGTTTGCTATTTCTGTTCCTCATGCTAGGTGTTTTAGTGGATCATCTGCTGATGGGCTTGATGTACCCAAATGAAGGTATAAAGGCTGCTGTCTGCTACTTGTATGGCAAGCTCTACTCCTCTTCTCTTGGCACAGAACGGCTCTCAGCACACTTCGAAGAAAGGCTGTGTGATATTTTCTTGAATACCTTGGGGCGTGCGCAGACAAGGGAGCTGCAGGTTAACTGTTTGGGTAAGGCATTGCTGAAGGGAGCTGCAAGGTACAAGGCTGGGCTTAGAATAAGAAAGAAATCCTTGTCTGGTTTAGATGTTATAATGTGGGTTGTTTCCTAGAGAAGCTTTTTGCCGCTTGTCTGAAGCGGTCAATTCTTTCTGTTACTCTGTGGCCCAGACCTGCTGCTGAGCTCCCCCAGCCCTTCACTGTCCCTCAAGACCCACGTTTGCCCAGCACTGATTAATCTTCAGAGTCTCTTCAGAGTTTGAACTGTGGCCTGGCCTCTCTCAATTTGAAGTTTCATCCTAGGAACAGACCATCCCTCAAAAGTTCCAAATGCAAATGCTATGCATGGACAGGTGGGATTTGTAGAGCAGTGGGATGGAGTCTAACAAATGTGGTCTCCAGATGTGGGTCATGATGTTATTTAGGTTAGAAGGCTAGTATGGAAGTGGTGCTTCCTTGCACTTATGCTTCCAACTGCACATATCAACTTCCTGGAGAGCACAGTTTCAGCCTTTCTGATATTGTTTGTTTGTAATCCATCCAGGGAATTCCTTTTTATTGTAGAAGGTAAGTGGGAACTGGATTGCTCTTTAGATCATCTACTCAGCTACTAGAAATGGATGATGATTCCTTTGAAAGTAGTATTCTATAGCTCAGACAATACCCCAGTACTGACATGTACTCATGATTTGCACCAATACCTTTAGCAGTGCTCTATACTTTTATATTGAGGTTTTTCTGTGTGTGTGGATGTCCTTTAGATAGATCAACAGAGCTGTTTCAGTAAAAGCCTGTGAAAGTGGGAGGGGAAGATAAATGCCAATTCTCTAGGAAGTATTCCAGGGAAAATGTCTGATTATTGTTGGGTCACTGACTGTAGCTTGGAGAAAAATGCAGGTCAAGAGCTCTTCTAAGAAACTGTTTAATGACTGGGTACTGAAGCACAGAAGATGATGTGAGTAGAGTGCTCCTGAGATCGTGTACTGGTGCACATGGACGTTTCTGAGAAGGCACAGGGAGCAGATCAGACCCAGCAAAAAGCATCAGAAAGAAGGGGCTGCAAGACAGGGGGCTCATGGCGGTATCTGAGGACACAGTGAGAAGAAGCTTCCTAAACTGGAGGTGGGGCACTTTGTTAGGAGTGCAGGAAAGGGGAGGAAGTTGGCAACAAGTTCTAGGGAGTAAATACTCCTGTGTTAATATAATCTTTTGCTATGCCCACTATGATGCTCACTTGTTTACCCTTTCGCAGGTTTGTTAAAGGAGCTGCTGAAATCTGACCATTTTGTATCCATTCTTATGAATGATTCAAAGACAGAGGAGGAGTCTGAACATGCTGACTTTTTAGAAGGGGAAAATCCTCTGCCACTTGTTCTCAAAAAGGTGATTGCTGAAGTACTAGTGAATAGTTGGTAGTTGTAAAGGATTTGCTGGCCTGTGTGGAGTCTTTATCTGAGGCACTTGGGTATGCTGTTGGCAATACCCAATAGAGGCTGCAGTTGGAAATGGGGACACCTTCATAGATCACCTCATTGTTCATTCCTGCATCCTGGAGGGGGGAAGTTTTACTCCTGGCCTTAGCTGATTTTACTCACTCACACGAGGTCTGATACAGCACTTGTAGTGCCAGCATGACTAAGCATGGGGGCAGAGCTGTTCTTACTCATAATCTTCCCTGATGTGGTTCTCATTTTGTTTTTGTTTTTTTTGAGTGTATTTGGTCCAGTGTTTTATCTTGCCTTAGTAAGTTTCATTTGTGAAATACATGCCAAAAGAGAGTTCTTAATTTATGCTTTAAATTTAAAAATGTAGAGGAAACTGTTCCCTGCTCATATCTGCATAGTTGACTTCCTCTCTCATTTTGACTTGTTTCCCAACAGTTTTTGTTGACCAGAGATGAGATGTTACAGGCAGCAAGTTCTCATTGTATGGCTGCAGTGCTGGTTCACTCTCCCAGCAGATATGCTCCTGCTTTTATCCACGCAGATGTCCCAGGTGAAGAAATGTAGCATCTTATTGTTCATTTCCCAATATCAAAGTATTGCATGACTGTTTTAGGAATCTGACTGGCTGCATGAAATCCACTGATGGTAAATGTGTGCAGTGACCATTTTATACCAGTAAAAATGGCTAATGTGGTTTTAGGAATAGAAGAGGAGAGTATAGAAGCAGCTGTCAACAGGCAGAATGGAGTTTCCACAACAAGAATAAGGACAAATCCTTGAGGTCAGGGTCCTTCTTGCAGGACCTTAGATGCAAGCCTAAACATTCTGGGGTTCCATCTTACCCCACAAAGTTTGCACAGAATTTCACCTAGAATTTAGCTTTAGAATGCAGCTGTGGGCAATGGTTTGTTATTTCTCTGTAATCCCCAAAGACAGAAATGCTTTCATTTCACAAATTCTTTTAGGAGATGTAAATGTTCTGAAGAAAAAAACCAGATCACTGCATCTATGGTAAAGCTTGCCTTGTGGTTTTTCATTTGTGCCAAAGGCTAGAACCAGAGTTAAGCTCCTGCCTACTGAGTTTGTGCTGGGGAAGATGCCTGCCTGTGGGACTCTGCTCTCCAGTCATCTTGTTTTGAAGACTAGTATACCCTGAAGCATCCACTCCATTCTCTGCTCCTGCCATGTCAATAGAACTGTTCTCCCCATGGCTGTTGCTATGCTTCCTTGTTTTCTCCCCCTTCTGCTCAGTTCTAGGAGCAGCTATGCCATGCTGTGAGCAGACTGCCTCTTACCAGAGTGATCTTATTTGTGTCTTTGCAGAGTTTCTTTTTGAGTGTCTCTTGTGCAACAGTGAAATTCTCATCTGGTCAGTGTATTGCTGCCTGCTTCTTCTAACTGAAGAGCGCCTTTTCTTCTCGAAGTGTCACACAGTCTATGGTGAGTCATCAACCTTTCTGACAGAGTGCTTGCAGTAATACTGTGGGCATTTGCTGTGCCTCTAGCTGAATTTCAATGCTTTATACACAGTCACAATTTCCAGTCAGGATGGATAAAGGACTGAGAATGAGTACCTATCAGACATGTTTGTGATGTCCAGCATAGCCTGAATTCACAGCATCACTATCCTAATGAGTTCCCGATGAGCATGCGCTTGTTATAACAGCCAGTTATCATGACTGACACTACCTAAGTTACCATTAGGTGTTTCTGTGGACATGCCAAGAGTGGATTTAGGAAGAAAGGCTAAGTTCCCTAAGTTCATTCTTCCGGACTTACCTCCAGCAGTGGAGGTTGGGGCCTATTATGAGGGAGCAGTTTTGGGCAGTTGTTTCTGCAGTTGCTCAGAAGAATAATTTTTCAAATCTTCCTTCCTTTAAAAAATTAATTTTGCTTCCATCCTGGAATTTGAGGTGTTAAAAGCCTTCTCTCTGACTTCTCTTGAACATGTGCAGGCATTGAATCTCTGGTGAGGAGTCTCCATGATGTCCTGCAGTTGAACAATGTGGAGTTGCACAAACAGGGGCTGCTGCTCTTTGCCGAAATACTGAAACGGTAAGGGAATACTCCTGTCAGGCTTGCACAGGCAGTTTGGTGCCCCAAAATGGAGGCTGTAGTGTTTTTGCTTTTTAGAGTTTTCATCTGAGACCAAATATCTACACACACAGAGCCTTTGTGTTTGAAAGATGTTGCTGAACAAATATATCTCCCTTATTCTTGTGAAGAATGGTTGTTTCCAAACCTCACAGCTTGTCCCCTTTGTAAATGCATCCACCAGTATATCTGCCTCTTCCTTCTTCCTTGCAAATCTAGGAGATGAAATCTCCTTCCAGCTGTAGATAGAGCAGGAGGCTAGGAAGGTCCAGGTGTATGTGAGCAGGACAGCTCTTTGCTAAGTGCGCCTCTAACAAAACAGAGCATGTAAATTCCATGGCTTCAAGTCTTGTGTCATCATCTGAGCTAAATTCAAACAGCAAAACCAAATTCTAGGTTGAAATATTAATGTCTTCTGTCACTTTTTTCGTCTTGTTTTCTTCTGTGCTTCTTGTTCTTGCTCTGTGATCTTGTTCCCATCCTGTCATGCTAGTGACAGAGTCTTGTTTTTGCCACTTATTTCCCCCAAGAGAGCCCTTGAGCTGAATTTTGGAAATGTCATAGTCAATTTTCTAGCAAGTGGCAGGATAAAAAGGAGAAGGAAAAGCAGCAATGCTAGAACGGTGTGATGATGCCAGAGTGGGATCTGTCAAAAAGAGAAACCAGGATGTGGGAAACACTAATTACAGTGTTTATGCTTGTAAAACAAAGAGAACGCTCTGTGCAATTACTCTCATTTTCTACTACACCCGTTCTGTTTCTCTGAGCTTTGTCTTAGAAATGATGTTTTATTTAAAACTGTCTCACAGTGGGGAAAGGGTTCTCATCCTGGAACCTTTCCTCTTGTTTTTTCCTTGCAGCTGGGTTCTCTTGTGTAAGCAAGCCCCACACTCTGGTGTTGTCCAAGCAGGATGTACCACTCCCCTCAGCAGTGTGTCAGGAATGGTGTGCAGCTCTCCCTGTCTCTCTCCCCTTGTCTCTCCCAGTACAACCAGAGTGACAGGCACAGTTTGGGGCCCAAAGGTGAGAGACTGCAGGATGGTGTAAGAGTGGTGTCCTTCATACTTTTCTCCCAGGCCCCAAAGACATTATAGTGAACCATATTGCAAGTGGGTTTGTGACTCTTGAATGAGTCAGCAATACTCCTCCAACCCTTCCTCCCTGCATGAGTCAGTGAAGACTTTTTTTTTTTCTCCTGATGTGTTTTACTTCAGAAGGTCAGTGATTGAAAAAAGGAAATACAGTGGATTAGTAGAATTACAGTATAAGTGGAAACAATTTGGAAGTTCAGCACATCACTTACGGCTTGGGCCAGAGGCTGCTTCTGGTGCCCGGGTTCCACAAGGCTTTTTCTTTGCCTGGCCCACTTCACAGCTTTTTCTTGCAGCAGAATGTGAGGTGACTGCTAAGATGGGTTTCATCCCACTGAGTGACTAAAAGGAGTGGTTCTGCTTCTGCTCACTTTTTGCCCAGTATCTGGGCTACTAGTGTAAATTCTACTGAAGTTCACTTTCCTCTTCTGTTTGATCATGGGAACTTGTGCTCCTGCCTTGCTTTAGTCAGGCATGTCTGTGAAAACTGAATAACAAGGAATACTTCTGGCTCCCAAGTCTGTCTCCAGTTGTGCTTTGATGCTTTTCTTGCTTCACTTTGGAGAGGCCCTCTGGAAGGCTGTTACAGAATCACAGAATATTCATGTCTGGAAAGGACCTCCTAGATCACAGAGTCCAACCATACCCATAACGAAAAATACCTAAATACCCTGATCAAACATGACTTCAAAAACACAAAATAACCCCCTTACATGCCTGCCACTAGAGCATGTCCTGAAGCACCAGGTCTACTCACTTCTTAAATACTTTCAGGGATGGTGACTCAACCATCTCCTTGGGAAGGCTGTTCCAGCGCCTCACCGCTCTTTGTAAAGAATTTCTTCCTAATATATAATCTAAATCTCCCCTGCTGCAACTTCAGACCATTTCCTCTGGTTCTGTCAGTAGTTACTAAGGAGAAGAGGCCAACACACACCTCTCTACAACCTCCTTTCAGGTAGTTGTAGAGGGCAATGAGGTTCCCCCTCAGACTCCTCCAAACTACACCTACCCAGCTCCCTCAGCCTCTCCTCAGACGACTTGTTCTCTAAACCCCTCATGAGCTTGGTAGCTCTCCTCTGGACACGCTCCAGCATCTCAATGTCTTTCCTCTAATGAGGGGCCCAGAACTGAACACAGTATTTGAGATGAAGTCTCACCAGTGCTGAGTATAAGGTCACAGTAACTTCCCTTCTCCTTCTGACCACACTATTCCTGATACAAGCCAGGATCCTGCTGGCCTTCTTGGCCACCTGGGCCCACTGCTGACTCATATTCATCCGGCTGTCCACCAGCACCCCCAGGTCCTTTTCTGCTGGGCAGCTTTCCAGCCACTCCTCCCCAAGCCTGTGGTGTTGCCTGGGGTTGTTGTGACCAAAATGCAGGACGAAGCACTTGGCCTTGTTAAACCTCATAAAATTTGCCTCGGCCCGTTGATCCAACCTGTCCAGATCCCTCTGTAAAGCCTTCCTGCCCTCGAGCAGATCAACACTGCCACACAATTTGGTGTCATGTGCAAACTTACTGAGGGTGCTCTCAATCCCCACGTCCAGGTCATCAACAAAAATTCCAGACATCACCGGCCACAAAACTGAGCCCTGAGGGACACCACTGGTGACCGGCAGCCAGCTCGACTTCACCCCATTAATCACAACTCTCTGGGAACAGCCATCCAGCCCATTTTTAACCCAGTGAAGAGGCCATTTGTCTATACCATGTTTTGCCAGTTTCTCCAGGAGAATGCTATGGGAGACTGTGTCAAAGGCCTTACTAAAGTCCAAGTAGACAACATCCACAGCCTTCCCCCTCATCCAAAAGGCAAGTCACATGGTCATAGAAGGAGATCAGGTTGGTTAAGCAAGACCTCCCTTTAATAAACCCATGCTGACTGGCCCTGATCCCTAGGCTGCCCTGCAACTGCTTGTGAGAACTTACTTAAGATGATCCTCTCCATTTTTCCTGGTACTGAAGTCAGGCTGACAGGCCTGTAGTTCCCCAGATCCTCCTTCCAGCCTTTCTTGTAGATGGGTGAACATTATCCACCCTCCAGTCATCTGGTGCCTTCCCTGTTGACCAGTATTGTTTAAAAATGATGGAGAGAAGCTTGGTAAGCTCTTCTGCCAATTCTCCAAGTACCCTTGGGTGCTTGCCATCCAGCCCCATAGACTTATGAGTGTCTGGGTGCAGAAGCAGATCATTAACTACTTCTTCCTGGATTATTAGGGGGTTGTACTGTTCTCCATCCTTATCTTCAAGCTCAGGAGGCTGAACACCCTGGGGGCAGTTGGTCTGTGCACTAAAGGCAGAGGCAAAGACAACATTAAGTATCTCAGCCTTTTCCTCATCCTTGGCTGCAGTGTTCCCCCTCATCCAGTAAGGGATGGAGATTCTCCCTGATTCTCTTTTTGCTGTTGATGTACTTGTAGAAACTTTTTTTTTTGTCCTTTATATCAGTGGCCAAGTTGGGTTCCAGCTGGGCTTTTGCCTTCCTAATTTTCTCTCTGTATAAGCTGACAAGATCTCTGTACTCCTCCCAAGTTGCCTGGCCCTTCTTCCAAAGGTGGTAGCCCCTCCTTTTCTTCCTAAGTCCCATCAAAAGTTCCCTATTCAACCAGGCTGGCCATTTTCCCCACCCTTTAATCTTACAGCACATGGGGATAGCCCTCTCCTCAACCTTTAAGATTTCCTTCTTGAAGAGCATCCAGCCTTCCTGGACCCCTTTGCCCTTCAGGACTGTCTCCCAAGGGTGTCTCTCAACTTGTGTTCTGAACAGTCCAAAGTCTGCCCTCTGGAAATCCAAGGTGGAGGTTCTACTCAACGCCCTTTTTACATCACTAAGAATCAAAAACTTAACGAGTTCATGATCACTAAGCCCAAGATGGCCTCTGACCACCACATCTCCCACTAGTCCTCTATTTGTGAACAGGAGGTTGAGTGAGGCACCTTCCCTGGTAGGCTCATCAACCACTTGTGTCAGGAAGTTCTCTTCCATACACTTGAGAAACCTCCTGGCGTGTCTGCTTTCTGCTGTGTTTCCAGCAGAAGCTTGCTAGGTTGAAGTCCCCAACCACAACAAGGGCTGGTGATTGTGAGACTTCAGCCGGCTGTTTATAGAATATTTCATCTGCCTGCTCATCTTGGTTGGGTAGTCTATAGCAGACTCCCAACACAGTATCTCCCTTATTTGCCTTCCTTTTCATCTTTACCCATAACTACTCAACTTTGTCATCGTTGAAATCAAGTTCTATACACTCAAAAAACTCCCTAATGTACAAGGCCACACCCCCGCCTCTCTTTCCTTGTCTATCCCTTCTCAAGAGCTTATATCCACTCATCATGTTAAAGCCTCTTGTCCCCATGTAGCTGCCTGTCTTCCCTCTGTTTACACAGCTCTGTCCAGAAATGGGATCAATGGCTTGTCATCCCTCCATGCTCTCATGCTGAATGCTCAAAAGTGTTGCGCCACAAGGTGATCAGACCAAAATGCTTACTATGAAAAAGAATTGTGAAAGCAGGTGGATTGTGTTTATTTTCCTGATTACTTTTCAAGTCCATGAAAGTCCTGGTCCTTCTGTCAGCATCTGGCATTATAAGAGCTATTGGACTATGAGATAAGCTGTTCTTATGGCACTGTCCTTGTTCTAGGATGGTGGTGTTTGCTTATTTACTCAGGAATATTAATTGCTAGATGAACTTACAAATCACAGAATTACTGAGGCTGGACTAGACCTCCAAGATCAAGTCCAGCCTATGACCCAACACATGACATCAGCTAGACCATGTCACTAAGCGCCACATCTGATCTTTCCTTAAACACCTCCAGGGATGGCAGCACCACCACCTCCCTGGGCAGTCCATTCCAGTGTCTAATCATCCTTTCTGTGAGGAAGTGCTTCCTTAGATCCAACCTAAACCTCCCCTAGCTCAGCTTCAGGCCATGCCCTCTTGTCCTGTCACCAGTTGCTTGGGAGAAGAGCCCGACACACACCTGACTACAGCTTCCTTTCAGGTAGTTGTAGAGAGTGATGAGGTCCCCCCTGAGTCTCCTCTTCTCCAGGCTGAACAACCCCAGCTTCCTCAGCCTCTCCTCATAAGACTTTTCCTCCAGTCCCTTCACCAGCCTCGTTGCTCTTCTCTGGACCCGCTCCAGCACCTCAATGTCCTTCTGGAAGTGAGGGGCCCAGAACTGCACACAGTACTCAAGGTGAGGCCTCACCAGGGCCAAGTACAAGGGCAGAATTACATCCCTAGACCTGCTGGCCACACTATTCCTGATACAAGCCAGGATGCCATTGGCCTTCTGTGCCACCTGGGCCCACTGCTGACTCATGTTCAGCTGGTTATC
>JANIJG010005354.1:10333-51311 GCA_024611175.1 Megaceryle torquata
ACTTGATCCCCTCATCCAGGTCATCAATAAAGATGTTGAATAGAACTGGGCCCAGTACTGATCCCTGGGGGACACCAGTGGTCACTGCACACCAACTGGATGCGGCGTCATTCACAAGCACTCTCTGTGCCCGGTCATCCAGCCAGTTTTTAACCCAGTGAAGGGTGCACCTGTCCAGGCCATGGGCTGCCAGCTTTTCCAGGAGGATGCTGTGGGAGACTGTGTTAAGTCTAGGTAGACCACATCAACAGCCTTCCCCTCATCCACCAGGTGGCTCACCCAGTCAAATTGGTTAGGTAGGACCTTACTTTCTTAAACCCATGTTGGCTGGGCCTGAGCTTCTGATTGTCTTGTATGTGCTGATTGATGGCACTCAGGATGATATGCTCCATAACCTTGACAGCCATCAACATCAAGCTGACAGGCCTATAGTTTTCTGGATCCTACTTACGGCCCTCCTTGTGGGTGGGCATCACACTGGCTGACCTCCCCAGTTAGTCAGGACCAGTGATAAATGATGGAGAGAAGCTTAGCCAGCTCTTGTGCCAGCTCCCTAAGCACCCTAAGATGAATCCCATCCAGACCCATAGACTTGTTAGGATCTAGATGCCAGATGTTAGATTTAAATGCCAAAACAGATGGCCTTGGCATAAAGTCTTAGGCAGAGAGTTCACTGTATTTTGCAAAGCCTTTTTTACTTTTCATGTCAATGTTCACTGGTGCAGTGACATGGTTATCCAGGCTGTATTTTTTTTAAATCATAAGAGGGCTCAAGACCTGCTGAAGTTCACTTTTTGTAGCAAACCCTCCAGCTGCTCAAGTTTGAGACTACCTCCTTGAGAGCAGCTGCTTCTGAATGCTGAAAAGCATGGTTGGAACCACACAGCTCAGCTGTCCATTTGGTGAAATGAGGAGAGGGCACTACAGTTACTTAACTCTGACACTATTCTCCTTGCTTACTCTGTTTCCTCTTTGCAGGCAACCAGCAGAAATTAAATTGTTCACAAACCGAGGTGTATGTATAAAAGCCATTGATGTTTTGATAGAGACAGTGAACTGCCCAGTGCTGGAGGTGGTAGTGGAGGCTGTGAGAGCTGTGGCAGCTTTCCTGAGGTAGGCAGGAAAGTATTTGCAGGCTTTTCTTCAGATAGATCTGGTGATACCATGTTGGTCTCTGCAGCTTCCCTGTGGCTGTGTGGGTGAGTGTGCTCTGCAGTGGGACTTCTGGCTAAGACAGGCGTGGGTACAGCAGAGCTAGCATCCCACTCACCTCAAAAGCTGCCAGGGTAAGGAAGCTATGGTAGGCAGCAAGTTGCTGCAGCAAGGACCTTGTGTCCCAGGCAGGGTTGTACTGCAGCTGGTGTGGCTTTGTCACTCTGTGCCCCATCTGGATAGATAGAAGCAAGCATAAGACTCTGTACGGTCATATGCTTCCTGACTGTAGTGGGAGCAACAGTGAATGCAGTGAGGAGGTGTTTGGGTGCTCGTGTGGATGAAGGCACTCTTCAGATATTGTGACCATAGTATGCTGTGCAGGAGAGAAGTGGCAAAGGTATATTACTGGGGGAAGAGCAGTTATTTCTGCTGCTGTTGCCTTCTGAGGTGGAATATCCTCAGCAGGGAATGTGTATGCTGTCCTGCTCTATTTGTTCAGGAAGGACCATCTGAGCTCCCCTCCAGTCCCATACGAAGAGCTGCAGAAGCTACTGGAGGCAGTGCTGAAGCGATGTGCTGACCTTTCCCCACTACAGAGTAGCAAGAGTCATTCAGTAAGTCAAAAGTTGTTTGTTGGTAGGACCAAGCAGGACAGGGATGATTCTCCTAGCACACTATGTGGATGTTGTATATTTGTTCTGTCCCCTTACCCCTTTTGATCTCCACGCCTCAAGATGGTACCAGGCTTTGTCTTTGAATTAGCTGAAGATGGATGCAGCTGAATGTTGTCCTTCTAAATCAGTGAAGATATGTGGGGCACTGCTTGTGCATGCCACTCTTTTTATGTGTCCAGTAGTCCAAGGTCCTTCTTCAGGACCACGCCTTGTAGGCTGCACTGATCAGTCTATTTTTTTGGCAATGAACATCTCTTGCTGTTCCTTCAGACTAAGAGGGTCATCCTGTATGCCCTGTGATGCCTCAGTGGGGGACCTGTTAGACACTCTTCAAACTGAAAGTACTTTCCCATTCCTGGAATATGCAGTTAGTGCGATGTGCTGCTGGGACTGAAGTGCTTTGAGGAAAGACCTCAATATAAATGGCTAGTGAAAAGACAAGGGCTGAATCTTCTTACTCTAGACTTAAATTGCACGCCTGTAGTGGCAAGAGCATCTTTCTGAAGTACCAGAGATTCAAATGCCTGATGATCTAGCTTTAGGCCCAAGTTCTGTGATACCGGATGTCTGTCTTCTCTGCCTGGAGAAAACAGAACTGCTGTTTGCTCTGCAGGCAGATGTTGGTCGGCCTGTTTTCACACACACAAAGCTTGGTGCCCCATTCAGAATAAGGAGCTTCACAGGAAGGAAATTAGGCACTTAGTAAGGACATCCAGGCTGTTGTTAAAGGGAGAAAATGGGAAATGGCTTTACCTGTACTAAGTTATCTCAGCATGACATGGAGAAGCAGAAGGAGTTCTGAACTGCTAGGCACCAATGTGTTGCCATGCCCTCCTCTGATATTATTTGGAGAAGACCACCATGACAGGTTAAGGCTTAAAGGCAAATCATGAGTTCCAAGGTCTCCCACTTTGGGCAGATAATTAACTCTGATGCTGCAGTTGGCTTCTGGCTGAATTCAGCAGAATGCTGTGTGGGAACAAGAGCTAGTACACGGATAGTTGCTAACAAATCCGAGCCAGAGAACTTTTAAAATTTCAGTGTTGAGCAAGGAGAGGAACTGTTCAGTATTGTCTGAAGAGTAGTTGTAAGGAACAACATTTAAAAAAAATACTAAGTTTTCTTGGAAGGGTTTGGAACCCCACTGGCTGAGCTGTTTAAAACTCATTAGACCAAACCATGGCAATCCAGGCTGTGAAGTGTAGGACTAGTAGCTCTGCAGCTCTGTCCTCCCTGGGAAGAGCACACAAGCTCTCTAACTCTGCCCTCCCTGAGGAAAGCACAATAGTAAAAAAAACCCCATTTTATGAAAGGAGTGAATTGAAGTCTGTTGTTCCTCCTGCTACTGGTATCAGAGAAGAAAGGTTGGTTGGGGCTTTTTTTTTTTTTTTCTTTCGTTTTTCACTTTTTTTCTGACTGTGAACATAAGATTTTAAATACTTCTCTCCTTTAACAGGGTGATCTATTCTCAGTGTCTCAGAGTCACCCAGCAAACAGAAGTCTTAGCAGAGTTCCTCAGAGACAAGGGCAGTTCTTGCTCAACACCCTGGAAAGTTTCAGAAATGCCTGCAGGTGAGGATGTCAGTGGTGTGGGTGGGTTATGTGTGTGTCCATGTCTGTCTATCCTTCTTTCCTTGTAACTGAGTTTATCTACCCAACGCCACCACTGAAATATCACAAGTGGGTTCGATGTATGGCACTTGTCAGTGAAAGAAGAGAAGGTGGGATATGTAGTGATAGTGACATCCGTGTGTGTATCCCAAGAAATTACTCTGAGACCTATCAGTATATTTCATGTCTTTTGCCTTTGAGGAACTGATTGAAAATTAGCTAAAACTACTGACAATGTAAGAGCTGTTGGAACATATATGTGAAACCATATTCTCATACCCCTGGGTATGTGGTCTCATGGCTAGAGGGGATTAACCATTTAACAAATGTGTATCTGCTCCTGATGCTGGCCTTGGATTTGCTTTTGTCTGTAACCTGATACTGCAAGTGGGCTTATAAGCACCAGTTTTTCCTGTTTTGCTGGATGGGAGCTATCTCTCACCTTTAGCTGCACAGCAAACAGTGGTACACGAGTTGGTGTATGAATCCAGATCTGTTGTTAGGGAAGTCTGTCCACCCTAGTTATTTTGCCTTCCATCAGTAGCATTGGGCTTGTCTGAGGCAATCCAGTCAAAGGCAGGTGTCCCTGTCTGCACTGACCCAGTGTCTTGGGGCACTTGGGTTCTGCCATGGTTTTTAGATCAGCTGAATGGTCTGCTGGCTGACTTTCACAAGGTTTACTGTGTTGTGCTCCAGGCACTCTGGCCTGGCTGAGAACCTTTAGTCTTGCCACACTAGGGCTTCCCACAACAGATACTTTCTTCACAGAAGCTAAGTCTTCCTTTCCCAACTTGTTCTGTTGTGCAACATTGCTGACATTTACTAGCTTCACTCAAGAGAATCACACTGTGATTGCCAGATTACTGTATTTCCAACCCATCAAGTGTTTGGGGGGTCCTTAATGGTGAAAGTTGTGGTGGAAATGCAGTATCTCCTGACTTCCTTTACAGAGTGAGGAGGATTCCACGCTCCTCTGGTATCCACTGTGTGTTTGTAGGTTAGCAGTGGAATTCCAGAGTGACCCCATGGCCCAGGAGAATGCTTTCACTGCCCCCGACTCCAAGAGCAAGGACACACTGAGCAACTTCTCTGAGTTCCTGTTGAGGATCTGTGACAGTCTCTGCATCCCCATGGTCATGGTAGGGTTTCTTTTGAACTTGGTCACCTGGAAAAGCACTTCCAAGCACCAACAGTCGGTTGCACCAGAGGGGTTTTTTGAGGAGAGATGTGGAGTAAACCAAGAATAGCTGTGGCATTTGCCACCTTGCCAGAGCCTGTATAATACGGCATTATACAGTTCATGAAAAACGAGTGTACAGTCTCAGAAGGTAGAGAAATTCATAAAGCTTCCATGTAGGTATCAGCATCTCTCTTCAGAGTGTGCAATCCTCATAGCCTTCCTGCCATGCTATCTAATCCATGTCAGCTCTGGATATTGCAGAAAATGAAGAGAGCCTGAACTGTTGTTTCCTGTTCTGCCACTTTTTCAAAACTTGCTTGTGTCCCAGAAAGGAGTGGTATTTTGTGTCTGTAATTTCATTTTCACACTTCTTTATAGAAGGTATTGAGGAGGCTGCCCAGTCTACACAGCAAGAGTAGTACTTAGAGCTGGGCCTCAGTAAGGCCAGGGACACGGTTTAAAAAGCAGTCGTGGTGAGTTGTGTGTGCTGTAGTGCTCCATACAGACCTGTCACTAAGACACTTCGAGCAGAATTGTCAAGATAATGGAACTCTGGTTGTGGTTCTAAATGTTGAGAAAATTTTTCTTGTGCTTTTGTGTTCAGGTGTATGGATTCTTGCAGTTGTTGAGAGCTTGGAGATGTTTTATTTTGTATTTCTCTAACCAGTCTCTTGGTAGGCAGCTGCAGTGGCATTGCTGTTCTCCTCCCTGAAGGGAGGGTGCAGTGCATGTCCAGTTTGTTAAAGCTGGAGTCACTGTGCTGTTTCTTGCTCATTGAACTTGGGTAAAAATTAATGGACTGCAAGAAAATTGTCTGGTGACCTTCCACAAGAGTGAGTTGAGTCATTCTTTTCTAAACCTTTAGGGCTGGACTCTGTAGAGAGCTCAATCCTGTGTTTGCCACTACTCAATAAAATGCTGAAGCAGAGGTGTTAAGTGTTGCTAAAGTCAGCTGCACTTAAGCATATGTCCTATGTTGTATGCCGCTCTGGAGAATTGGCCATCTGACCTGTAAGAGCAGTTACTTCCAGGGCAGTATGAGCAGTAACATCAGGCACTGCACATTAAGGCCTAACTGGTTGCCAGCTGGAATCAGGAAGAACTTTCTTGTTTGTTGTAATGTCTTGCAAAGTTAGCAGCACAGCTCATAACGTTGGCAGAAGAGAGTGTTAGTTACTCTCAAAGTGCTCTGTGAGCCTGCGTGCCTGCTGCCAGGCATTTTGGTAGAGCTGTTACTCCATTTGTTTGGATTTAGAAATCTACCTTTCTGGACAGGCAGAAGGCTGGAAGAAAGCCACTGCTTTCGGTGTTTATTGCATATCACGCTCCTGATCTCTTCTTCTTTCCACAGAACTACCTGGAAAGGGCTGTCAGCCCATCAGTGATGGAGGTTTTCATATCAACACTTAATACCCTCTTCACAGTGGTGCCAAACATGCGGAATAAGTTCTCCAAAAAGCTGGGTATGGGGGTAGTGTGGTATCATGTTCTCTGTGCTCTTAACTGATGGAACTTGCTGCTACTGCTTATTACTGAAGCAATGAGCTTAACGAGACTTTATGTGGAGGATTATATTCCATGTTTATGTGAGTAAGAATAGAGTACGCAGTCATGTTCAGCAGGATGAAAAAGTTATTTGGTCTAGCAATGATGATGGGACAGATTTCATTTTAGATAAGTAAGTTGTGTCAGCTTTACCCTTTCCTCTGGAATATTCAGAGTTGGCTGTTCCTGTAGACAGGGATTATGCTGGAATTGTTGGTGGGATTTTACTACGTAGAAATCCTATTTACTCTGTGTATTTCTTACTGTTTGTGCACCAGAGAGGTGATGTAGAGAATTGCTTTATTCTAAACATGTGAAACTGGCAAATCTTCCCTTCTCCTCCTGAGAGAACAAATGAATCTCAGATACTCCCCTCCAGACCAAACTTAGAGTAGTTTGCTTTGGAAGAGAAAGCCTAATAAATGTATTCTTACTGAGATGACCTGCCCTGTTCACCATATTTGTGGGGATGTGCATGGGGATGGTTATGGGACCTGCCTTCTCTTTTCCCTTATCCCCTACACATTCTGTGCTCCTTCAACATTTGTGTCTTGCTTTCTGTTAAGCATCCTCCTCCTTCATCCGACTGACACTGGAGCTGAAGGCCAGATTTTGCTCTGTACAAAGGTATTGTGAGCAAGTTAAAAATCTTCAGATGGGAAAGCAGATCGTGCCTTATCTAATGCACCTGATTAGGCAAGACAGGAGGCTGAAAAACTCAAGAGTGTTTATATCTTAGTGCAAAATGTAAATGGTAACTGACAATGGAAAAGCTGAATGTGGGAGAAGGGAGAACCACTTGGGTAGGGGACGGGTGGATTTACACAGCACTGTGAGAATGCTGTGCTCAGTTGTGAGCTGCACAGACAGAGATAAATCAGTCTGGCTTTAGAGTAGTCAAATCAGTGTTCTGAAAAGAACTAATGGTAGCATTGGTTCCATCTGAGCTCTGGCTTCCTAGGCACATACTACTACTATCTTCCTTCCTCATGGTGTGATAATGTATAAGAAATGGGAGGGAAGAGGAAGACATCAACAGCAGACATTGCAAAGGGTCTTGTGTAGTAGAGTCTATGATTTCTGGGTTGTGGAGCACTTGTGGAGGCTCTCTGTGGGTCTGCAGATATGTTTTACTTCCTACTTTCTGTGACTGCATCTCATTAAAAAAGTAAACAAAATACACAGCACCCCTAGTCCAGGTTACCACTGTGGAGCTTAGAGTGGGGTTGTTTGTGCCCCTGAATGGTGTGTGTGGGGAGCAATATAGGCCTCTGAATGCATTAGTGTGGGACACCAAGGATGGTGTGTTACAGTGCAAAGACATTTGGTTATGCCCTATTCTGCAAAAAAATCACTGGAGAGAGGTAAATACCTGAAAATAGAGCTGCTCTGACCCTTTTAATATTTGGCATTCTTCCTCGTCCATCCCTGGAAACACCATTGCTACAAAAGTCTCCTTACTGGTCTTTGCCAGTGGAATCGGCTATTGAAAGCCACCCTCAAACATCTCCCATTCTCTGCAGTTTTAGGGGTCCTGCCCTTACAGGACTCCCTGTGTATACCAAATACAATAATTGTGAGAGTACCCCACTGTATTCATATTGTCCCAAGGTATGTGAACGCATTCGCTGCCATCACCGCGCACACCCACCCCACATCTGTGAGTAGACAGTCCTTTGGAAACTACTCATTTTCCTGGAAGCCCAGGTTGGCTCCTGGCGTCTTACTGTGATGTGGCACATGCTTGTATGTGATCATTCAGTGAACTGAGGTTTGGGCAGACAGCATGTGAGATTAGGAATATGAAGAGGATGTTTCTAGCCTTCTTCACTGTGTCCTTCTGCTCTTTTTCCACAGAAATCCTGCCTTGAATCAGGTCTGTTCCATCTTCCTCTGCAGCTTATGCCTAGGCCTTTACTCTGCCACAGAGAAGGAGAGAACCTCTTCTCAGGAGGGCAAGTTTGGGGAAAAAGACAAAGTGCTTCATTTAGTTTGAGGCCCTGACACCCTCTAGACAGTAGGTGCAAAAATAATTTGAAAAAAAGACACAGGAGGAGGGAAGGAAGGCCACACATAAGTTCTATTTAGGGATTTTTTTTTTTCCCCCTCCCAAATCTTTTTTAAGTGGGTCCAGCAAGAAGGCAACGCTCAGAGAATGCCTTTTGAAAAGGTTTGGAACCCTACCTGATAGAATGTGGTTTATCTGTCAATGGTTTTGTTTATATGGTGACATTGATTAGCATGACTGTGCATGCTTTAACTGAAAGAGGATGTTTTACCATGGCCACCTGTATCTGCAGATTAAGGTAACTTTTTTCCTCTGCCATAATCTGTAAAGCTTTCCTGTCTATACTGTAACTTTCCATAGTAGGTAAGTCCTAAATAAATGAGATTAAAGTTTCCACATCACAAAAGCCACTTCTCCCACTGGAAGGGGTTGGTTACCATAGAGGCGGCGTGAGCAAAGAGCTGGGAACCTCAAACAGAAGTGTCTTATCATCCTCAAAATACTCCATTAAATCAGGTCTCACAACCCTATTCATGCCAACTCATACAGGTGCACTTGCTGTTTGCAGACTGTAGGGTAGTATTTCTTAGATCAGGATCTTCCCTAATTTAATGTGCTTGAGTTAGAACAAGCAGATACTCCTATCCCCCCGTTCCACTCTTTGTTGTAGACTTTCCTCATCACAGCTTGCCTGCTCATTTTAGTTTTATTTCTAGAACAAGAGATGTCTGAACTGCTGCAGAAGGGTCTGCCTCAATTAAATTACACCATTGCTGAAAGCCTTCTCCTCCTGGCTGAAACCCCTGAGCCTTTCTCTTTGGATCAGTCTCTTTGCAGCCACCAACACTGCTTCATACTACTCTTATACTTTGCCTACACCCTTGGGGACAGGTAAGCCAAGAGTATACAATGCAAGTGGTTTTCTAACCATTACATACCATGTATTGATGGGTAAGATATGTTTAATGTTATTGTTTCTATTCCAATCTCCTTGAATGCAGGTTTGTCCCAGAAGCAGATTTATTTTTAGCTATAAGAAATTTTCTCCTATCAGCACAGGACTATGGAGAATGTCCTCCTCCATACATACTCAGAGCTGCAATTTACCTCCTTGCTGTCTGTCAGGACAAAGGCAAAGCCCTGGACTTGGTAAAAGAAGATTTAATTCCTACCTCTTGGACTCTTGTTGTTGAAACTAAGATTTCTCTCCACTCCTATCAACCTTCTTGCAGAAAGTATTTAGACATAGGTGGTGAGCAGTGAATGAGTGAAGAGTGTGCAGTGCATCTGCACTCTGGAAAGATAACTGTGAAAAGCCACTAGGGAATATAGATTTGACTGAATAAACTTGTGTATGTGTGGGAAGTGTAAATGCGTTGGATAGGCTGTGAATTCACATATGGAATATAATAAATTTCATAGCTTCAGTCTTCTGAACACATCTACAGCTTCTGCAGCAGGCTTTCTAGTGTTCCCATATGGCTCTTTGCTGCTGCACAGCTTTGAGCACTGTATAAAGCCTACAAGTTTCTTAGCCTTTGTGATGCAAATGGGCTTCAGAAAATTATGTTCAACTGATATACTTGATTGTCTACTTAAAAGGCAGTGTGACTGTTTCTCACAGTAAACTCTCATCACTTCAGCTTTTTGATATTCAGTCTCTAGGGATTATTTTGTTCTCTCTCCCCCTTTCCCTCCCACACACTTGCCAGAGGTCATTGTGTACCATAAGGAGAATCCTGGATAATCTTCCAGATCTGAGCTTGGTCTACGTCCATTGTCCTTTCCTGCTGAAATTCTTCCTGCACTACCCTGAACTTATGGGGAGGTTCGGACACCAAATCCTCCAGCTCTGGTTTTCCTGGGGAGACTGCAAGCAAACTGAGACTGAAGACACTGATTATGGTGCATCTGATCAGCTGAACAGCACTAACCCATTACTTCTCATTATGAAGAGCAATTCCAGCATTTTACTTATTTTACTGGTATGTGACTTTCACAAGGATGGGCTGTTATCCTGATCCTGATTTAGGAGGCTTTTCATTTCCTAAAGCTCTTAGTGCTGTTACAAGGCCGATAATTGTGCTAGGAGGGCCCATCTGTGTATACACTGACTTCCATCTCCAAGGGAAGCCTGATGTGGAAAATGTCATGGTGTGTGTGTTATCTCTTTCTCTGTCATCCATCCACTGTGAGAATTGACTAGGAAGGAATCTGAAGGGTGCTGCTGATGTATGCCATGAAAATCCCCATTCCTTTCTCTATCCAGATATACAGCTGGGTACTCCATATTCTTCTGCAGCAGCCTTTTAAGAAGCTGTTTTGCTAATTTGGGAGCAATGGTTTACTACTGATAGATTAGAAGAGTATGAGGGACAAAGAACTTTGAAAAAGCAGTTTGCAGAGAACAGGTCTCGAGGACATAGCTTTCTGTTTTCTTGGGGGGTTAATTTTGTTTGGTTTTAACTGGAGAGTCTTCTCAGAGATTTTTGCAGTACTCTTTGGTTTTCAGGACTGCAAGTAGCACATTTTATTGCTCTTAAAAGATAAAAACTTGGGATGGGGAAAATTAATCAGTGCAGGGGGAAAAGGGGCCTTGAAGTAGCAGGATTGGTGTGTTTGCCTTTAGCTGGTGTAATGAGCTTGGTTAACCTATGTAATCATGACAGAATCCAGGTCCTGATGGCTGCCTAGAGGCCTCTCACTTCTACCTTTCCCATCTTTTCTGTTACCCCTCACCATCAGTGGCCACTTGTCCCATAACTGTTCAGTCAGTCACATAGTAAATACTTGCTAACATTTTCACAGAAGAACATGAGTTTTGCCTGTAAGGGCAAAAGCTGAGAGCTGTGATGTTTCTTCTCCATCCTGTTAGAGAAATTAAAACTATATATCATTGATAATAGAACCCATAAAGAAGCAAGGTTTAATTCTGAGTAGGCACCCATCAGTCACTACAGAGTGGTGTGTATTTGTTCTGATCTAAGAGGCTATGAAGCAAATTTTTATATCCCAGGTTACTGAAACGACTGACAGGAGGGCTGTCACAGAGGGCAGTTTGCACAGTTAGGGTGATATTGCAGAGTAGATAGCAACATCCAGGCATTTAACAACATTGCAGACCATTAGTGTAAGTGATCAATGAGTTGATATAGCAGCACAAATTTAGGAGGAGAAGTGTCCCATGAGACTTGCCTAGGCTGTTACCTTTAGCAGTAGTTCTGGAACCTGTCACTCCATAAACTAAAGCAAATCACAGGTCTATCGATAAGCAAAAGAGAAACTTTTGGCATCTTCCCTGAATGTTACAGCGTTCCTGCTTTCTCTTTTTTGTCTTGCCATGTGCTCTTGCAGAAATAAATTAATTTAGCTCTGTCCTGGTCTTTAAAGTGAGTTGTAATAAATCACAGGGTTTGACAATTCACCTTTCAGTTGGGGAAGAGAATAATCAATCTGAATTTAGATGGGCTAATAAAACAGTGCAATACACTGGCATAAATATATTGTCAGATGCAAACAAAACTTACGAGGTGAATAACCTCAGCCTGAGAATGCACTAGTAAAATAGAAGGGTCTCTGCATGATACAATGAAACAAAAATGAATGTCCTTCCAAGGATTATTTATTCACTTACCTGTTTTTAATAATTGTCTGGGTTAGAGTAGGAAGGAAGATGTTAATGCAGGGATGCATTTACCAGGACCAGGAAGGCTATTGTTAGTGCCATTTGGTGCTGTGTGTATTCATCTGGGGGTGAATATGTTTGTAATCTCACCCTGTTCCCCTTGTCTTCTCTATGCTCCAGATCTGAGCTGCTTTCAGAGAATGGACATAGGCTGACTGATGTTAGATTATGTTCCTGAATGTCATAGGGAGCAGATCTACATCAGTGGAGCTGATTGTGCAGACTGCTTCATGCCCCTTTTTCCTGAAGGCCTCAGATATGTGCAGGAATCTGTCTCAGCATAGAGAGTTTTTTTCTGGCACAGGCAGGCTATTCTTACCTTAACTGCTTTCCCTGAGTATGGGGTTCTACAGACATTTCTTCTCCATCATCCCAGTCTGGATGCATCACTACTATGTGACAGGGAAAAGCAGCTGGGAAAGGATGTAGTCTGTCCTGGCAGGCTGTACACCTGGTTGCTGAGACCAGTTTTCTGTTTACCTCTTTCTTCTATAGCATTTGCAATGCAGTAGTCAGGGCTACTGGGGGAGGAGAGGAAAGGTAGCGCTGACATAATACATGTTGAGACAATCACATTATGTCAGCACTGTCAGGCTTTTTCTGTCTGGTCTTTATGGAACTGCATCTGTAGATGCTGTGCAGGTGAATTTCATGTTAAACTCCTTAATAGCAAAAATATGCCAAAATAAAGGCTACTGGCTGTGAGATTCAGCTCAGAGACTCCAGACAGAGGTCTGTAGTCAAGAAACAGGCTCGTGGGCTGAATGCTGCATACACGACTCTTCCATTTTCCATGACTGAGCGGTTGCTTGTCTGGTTTATATACGTTTCATGCAGTTTAACTGTTAGGTTGTTACTGCAGATACAAGGCTGCCAGCCTTTTGAAAATGAGTAACTATGGTCTGACTCATAAGCTTGATTTTAGGTAAGCCTCTTTAATATGCAATTTGATTTTTCAAAACATCAAGGAAACAGAAGTGACAGAGGCTCTGTGCTGTTGGAAAGAGGGCTCTGGCTTTAGGACTTCACCTGTCTAAAACCTTAAAATGTATGTTACACCTTGTGTGCTGGATGGGAGTTACATAGCCAAATACATTCTTTAAATGGGATATTACTCAGAGGTGTCTGTCAGATGAGAGTCCGTCTGCTCTATTCAGTTCTCTGTTTAATCAGGACATATTTAATCTGAATGGTGCTTTATTAGGCTGTTTCCCAAGGCACTGGATTAGCATAATGGTATTAAATAGCAGTGATTTCTGCTTCATCAGGGCAGAAAGGTAATGTGTGTGCTTGTTCCCTTGCAGGACCTAGTCTGCTCAAGCTCTGTGGAGGTGGCTTGGAAGGTGTTGATGACTCTAAGGACCTTTCTGGAAAGAAATGAGGATGTCCTTGTCTGTGACCTCCTCCGGAGTCAGTTCCTACAGATTCTGCAGCAGCTGCTGGTAGAGAACACCTCAGCCTCCTTGCAAGGTGACTCCCCTCTGTGACTTGATCTTCCTGTAAGATCAGCTAGCAGTGTAGATTGCTGAAGAGATGCAGTCTGGGATAAGTCTTTTTGAACTGCTGATGTCGTTTGAGTACTTATCTACATGACAAAATTTACAGACAGAGCTGTACTGATTTAGTTTCCTTGTCCAGAGATTCTTGTTTTGAAGTGAGAGAGTCTTTTCTAATTTAGGTTGTTCTGGCTTCAAACTGTGATTGTGAAACCAAGGCAAGGTTCTCTTATATTGTAATAAGTGTTCAAATGGAGAGCTGTGCTGGTAAATCTTCCAGCTTGAACAGGGGCTCAACTGGTGACCAAGAGACATCCTTCTTTTTTGCCTCTGTGCAAAACAGCTTGGTGTGTCTGAGTGCAGTCAGTTCCTAGGGGCCAGGGCCAGAAGCAGAGATTGAATCATTCATGATATTGATTCCCAAACAGGAACTGTGCTATCACCAGATCTTGTAATTCTATTAAATCTCTCAAAAATTTAGCAGGGTTGTGACTGGAGGAAATCCCTCTTTCCCTTATTAGCCCTGGCTGTGGTGTTGGGACTGTTGTCCTATCATGAATGGTGCTGTGCAAAACATCCTGTGAACTTGAACTGAAAGAAGAAGCAGTAACAGGATGTCCTTTCCTCCCCTAGGATAGGGGCCCAACACAACTTTCACTTGTTACTGAGAGGGCTGTTGACACTTGTAACAGCCTTGCTCTGTTTGGGTTTGCTGTGCAGTGGTTGGGATGGAAGCAACAAGAGGGTTCTGCCTTTCCTCAAGCAAAGTCAGTAGGCTGGAGAAGAGGCAAGACTGAAAGCAGGAGCGTGGTAGAGCATGAGGTTGCAAGATTATGGATTAAGAAAGCAATGTTGGCATCTGCTAGATCTGATTTTGTTTGAAATTGTGCATATTTGGACTTGTGATGTCCCTCTGTTGCTGATCTAAGGGTCCCAGGGGCTGCAGGGGGCCAGATTGTACATTTATTATGGGAATCAGACCTATTCCTCCAAACTGCTGTTGTCCTGGGACACAAGACACTGGGCTAGAGGGGATTTTGCAAGATTCAAGACATTCTTTTGGCACTAATATCCCCAGCTTCTCTTCATACTGAATCTTGAACTCATTAACTAAGTTCCTGGCAGCGCCACCCAGAAAATTGAACACCAGCTGTACTCTGGAGGCACAGCTCCCAGCATACGGGCATCTCTTTGTGATGTCTGGGGCAGATGAGTCCAGAGGATCTGCATACTTGTTCAAACAGTAGCCTGCTCTTAGGCCAGAATAAGGCCTAACAGTGAGACTCCATCAAGAATATGTTAAAACATGAAGACACCCGTAACTGTTTCCTCCTCAAAACTGAAAACTCCTGAGACTTTGTGAAGGCATTTTCTGGAAGCGATAGTTGTTTGCTGTAGGTATGGCTATATACAGTACAAAATCTTTACCTCTTTACAGTACTGCAGAATAGTGGATATACTGGGGAGGAAGTTGCCTTGGGGAGCTGGTGGTCTGAGCAGCTCCATTTTCTTCACGTACAGACCTGCTGTGTGGGGCTTTCACTTCTACTGTCTCTGCTCTGCCCTTTGGGGCAGAATGGAAGCATTTTCTAGCCTCACAAGGTGGAGGAGAACTAATGCTGTGCAGCTGAGTGCTCTGAGGTGCTGGACTGCTGTCAAACTGTGGGCTGCCAGTGATGGTCGAGTAGCTGGGAAGAGGGCAACATGGAATGGGATGATGACCTTTAGTTTGTTAGAGATATCAGTGTGCAAGTGTGATGGCCATGCCCCTTACATGGTTCACAAAGGGTGTAAATGACACTAGCCTCTTTTTTCCCCCCTTCCATTCCGGTTGTTCCTAAAGTGGTGTTGGCAGGATCCAGTGTGTAACTCAGGCCAACACACAGTGGCAGAAACGGGGACTGATCCAGAGGGGGCTATAGGGATAAGAATGAAATTTGGGCTCTGTCTGTATGTGTGTGTGTGTGTGTGTGCAAAGGGGGAATACTTCCTCCCCTAGCCCTCTCTCATTCCTGAGTTGGATTCTTGGCATGGTTTAAGGTACGGCAGTTTAGAGTTCACTGACAAGCTAAGCTGTCTGCTCCCTTCTTAGCCAACAGGAACCTGCCTGTTTTGCTGAGCCTCCTTTTCCTGGTGCAGTTGCGGAGCAAGGGTCTGAGGGAGCTGGACAGCACAGACTTCAAGCTGCTTCACCAGGGTGAGTCTGTGCATCCATCTTCTCCCAGGGGCCTTTGATCTGTGTTTATTAATTGTTCCATAAGATGATTAGGGGTTGGCTCTTTGTCCTTTGAGAGAAAGTGTATCTTGCATTACACTTACGGTTGCTTTGAGATACTTTCAAAGCCAGAGCACTGTAAAGAGCCCTGGTTACCAGTTCAGTCAACAAAACCCAGGTTCTCTGCCTCCTGCTTTTACAATACATTTGTTGTCTGAAACCTCAGAAGTTGGCCAAAGTATTCTCCTGGCTGTGACCTGATTTCAGGGTCTGTGACTGTTACTGACTTGGCACATAACAGTATCGCTTATGTGTGTCCTGAAAAATCCTTCCCTATCCACACTTGCTAACACTCTGCTGTGGGGTTCGGCCCACAGGGTGTCCTGTGAACCAGCCAACAGGAACCAGCAGCCTGGTGAACCTGGGCTCTCCATGAAGTGTGATGAGTCCAGAGTATATGGGTGCCAACCAGCTGCAGGGCTTGCCCACTCTACCCCAGAGACATAAAAGACAGGGCTGTGTTCGTTTACTTACCATACTGTGGGCTGCTTTTTTGTTTGGTGGTCCTTACTTGGTGACTTCTCCCTTCTTACTTGGCTAGTGGAGGTTCATGCAGACTGTGAAAAAATAATAGGTACTAGAGGGAAGTTCATCTTCTCATCTCTTCTCTGTTCTGACAAATGGATCTCTCCAGAAGACTTTGAAGGACTGTCCCCTTCAATTTGAAATGTTGCATGTCTCAAGCCTGCCTGTGTGGCCCTTGTAAGGAAGCAGTGTATCTTAGATGTTCATTAGCCAAGGGAACTGGGAATGTGGAAAAAGCATGCCCTTTTTATACCAGTCTTTTTTAGCTGCTGTGACTTCAGAACTCAGCTGCTTCCAGAAGTCACAAGCTCCTTGATTTCTGCTCTGTATTTTTCTACACAACTTTCTTCTTGCCCCAGGCACCATCTTGATTCCCTGCTTGGCCCCCCAGTCTATGTTCTTCAGGAGTAGGAGTGCAGGGCACTCTGAAACCAGCTCATAGGTAGAAGGGGTGTGGAGAGGTGTATTGATGTGTGTTCTCTGAGAATTGCTTTACTTATACTTTAAGCTTTTCAAAAGATTTCCTGTGACAGTCTTGCTGAGCCCTGCAGTCCTGGATTTCCCTTCCAAACTCTTGCTAAACATCTTTCCTAAGTGTTTGGTGCTTACAACAAACATGGCATTTATTCTTAGTGTAAGCAGAGCTGGTGAGAGGAGACAGCACATCTCTCCATACCATTCCCCAGTCTGTCACTATGTGAGACATGGATGTGGCCATTTATGATTGATTAGGATAAAATTAATTCAGTGGAAACAGGTAACTTACAGTCTGTTGCTCTTGGTTTCATTACTTACCAATGTGGTGGATGCTCTTCAGCATACTCTTTTCTATTCCCCCTCCCCATTATTATCCTATGCCTATTGTTTTATTTGTACCATGCTCTGTTTATTTTCACTTCATGCTGCATCACTTACATCCAGATTCTCTCCCCACTGAATGACTTTCTTGTGCTGTGGTGTCCTGTTCTGTTAGTGGCTGTGTTAATGCACATTCTGTTGTTTCCAGTCAGTAATCTCTGCGGGAAATGCAGACCAAGAGACACTGACCTCCTGCAGCCATCCTTGAATTTTCTATACTGGAGCCTTCATCAGACAACACCTTGTAGTCAACAGAGAGGTGAGGCAAGATTGTATTGATTGCTAAGTTAAACTCAGTAAGGTTGCAGCTTGGTATTCGAACTGTCTCAGCAGGTAAGGTAGAATGTTCCTCTTCCAGACACAGCATTACAGTTAACAAAGACCATTTTGTATTTGGGATGAGGGTTTTTTAGGTTGGGGATTTTGGTTTGATTTGGTTTGGTTTAATTTTGCTGCCTTCCGATGATTCAGGAATTGGCTGCTGAGAGGCAGAACCACTGTATTTTTCTTGTTCATAAAACACAGCAGTGAGACTTTGGTGCCTTGTTTGAAATGTTCTGTTATTGCCACGGTTCAGAAAATTAAACAATAATAGACAACAGCTCTAACCAGCCTTCCAGCTGTGTTAGCTGAAGGCCAGTCATGTTATTAGCTGGTCAAGTGGTTGCTTGTGGTGTGGGAGATGAATACCAGTGTAACTGGGCAGCCTCACTCTGATGAGCAGTCTCACTGCAGCAGGGGTGTGCTCTGCACTTCCCTTCTGCTTGTCAAGCTGGTTTAACCTGTGCCATCCCATCGGCCTCTCTGATTATGTTTCTCCACACAGCAGTGGCTGTGCTGCTCTCCAATGTGTCCTTGCTAGAGCTCCTGCAGAAGGTTTTGGAGTGCACCTGGTCGCGGTCCTCTCCCTCTGAACGTGCTTCCCTGTCATCTGAGGATGCCTTGCTGTGCTCTGGATGGTTGTTGGTTGCGTCCCTCTTACTTTATCAGCACCGCTACAATACTGAGGTTAGAATGACTCTAGTGTTCAGATCCAGGGAATGGCTGAAACTTAAATAAATAAATATTTTTTAAAAATTTTCATTATCAGAGGAAAGTGGTTTACTTTGGCCTGGAATCTGCTTGCTTTGGTTGCTCCTTTGTTATTGTTCACAAGTTGCTCCCTGATGCACTTCTCCAGCAGGACTGGAAACTTGCATGGCGCTGAAGGCTGAGACCTGAATCATTGGAGAGTTAGAGAGGGACAGAAATCTTGGGGGAGAAAGTGCATACCCAGATCTCCTGATCCAAAACACTTTCCTCTTCAGGACAGAGCAAAATATATCTTAAGGCATTTCTCAAGGGAAGGCTGGGTGTGGGAGACATAGTTCCCATGTTGTAAACTGCTTTGTTGATACTAAAATGATCAGTAGTGGAACAGTCAAAATCCAAGCCTATTATTTGCAAGTAAGATTTCAGTATCAGCAAGCTCTTAGGAATGTGGGCAGCTGTCATTGTATTTGATGCTTTACCATCTGACAAGAGAGCTAAGGTGGAGTTGCTGTCTGATACTGGAATTACAGCTTCAAGAGAAGCACTTTCTAATGCCAACACAAGGGGATAACATTTCCCCTTGAAGTATCTACCCAGGAGGTACCCTCCCCAGAAGTATCTCCCTCTCTTGATATGGAGCTAAACAGCATGTCATAAGCTGTGAGCTCTGCTCTTGCAGTTGTGCCCAGCAGAGTATGTTCTTTGGGAGTCAGTGCATCTATTCACAGGTGATAAAGTTACATTAAGGACACATGTGCATCTGCACAGAGAGGCAAGGGTTAGTTTTCTAATGCTGAGGGAAGATGTTTCCTAAAAGGCCAACCCAGACCACGTCCACACATGTTTTTTCACGGGTGTGCTGTCATGCGTCTGTTTAGGTCTTACAGCATGGGGCTTGTATGGACTGTCAGCTGTGTGAATGCATAGCAGGACCTGCCTGTCCCTGCTCTCTTAACTGCTGATCACAGCCTGCCTTCTCTGCCTCCAAGTCAGGGCTGTGTCTGGGTGGTCAGTGTTGTGCCAGTCTCAAATTCAATTCTAGTGGCCAAGGGGTGAGCTTCATCTTCTGAGTGACTCTCTCAGCTCATATTGATCTTTGAAGCACAGTCATTTAATGGTTTACACACCTGTTGTTTGTCTTCATCAGTACCTTACTGGCTTAATGGTCTGTAATATGCAATTTGGAATCCTTCTTGCACCAGAGATGGGGAAAGAACCGGCATATGCAGGTGGCAAATGGAAGAGGTTCAAGGCTGCATTGGTGTTTCTAATCTTCAGCATTTCTAAGTTTCAGTGTTTCTAATCTGCTGCTGAGAAGGAAGGAGGGGTGATAAGAGGAAGACTCACTTGTGCTGCTTTCTACAGCTCAGTATAGCAGAAGCTGCACAAAGCATCTTGGAGGCCCTTGTAAGAGAGCCTGTGTAGCTGTGAATGTGAGCTGATGCCAGGCCAACTCCCCAAGCCTGTAGTTTTCTAGAGGGGAACAATAGCTCCGGGAAATGGCTACTACAATCATCTCAGGCTGATGTTAACTGTGAGGACTTGCCTGGCCAATAGCAAGCTTGCATCTTAGCTGTGTTACTGCTACTGGCTTTAATGGAAGCCTGTGGATAAACATGAGACATGAATGGTAGGCTATTAAAGACTTTGGCCTGTCAGGTATTAGACAAGTAACCACTGTTACCCTGTTGCAGGAGATATTCCTAGCTCTTCTGTTGAACATTTCTCTCTTCAGAACACGGTTTGAAGGAATCACACCCGTGCTCCTTATGCCTGCCCTCCCCTGCCACTTCTCTGCCTTACTGAAAAATGGGAACCCTTCTGGGTCTCTTGAAGCTTCATGCTTTGCTGCTGGACAGCTGTTCCGTGAGGGAAACAGTGTGTTGCAGACTGCCCTTTAAAGCCCACCTCTCTTTCCCCTAGCTGAGTCCCTGACCTCCTCTGCCTCCTTCACCTATGCCATAGCTCCTAGCCCTGGGCTCTCTGCAGGCTTCTCAGCTCCAGCAGGCAGAGATATGTTCTTGTCACAACTGGCTTTTGGCTGTCTGACTCCTCAGTCTTGGAGACTGGCTGTGTGGCTAAGGTACAGCTGTGTTTGGTGGTGCCTGGTCCTCTACTCCATGTGCTTGGTAGTCTGACAGCCATGTGCCAGAAGGCCTGCAGGGACAAGTGAGAGGGAGACCAGCACTGTGGTTTGAAAACTGTGGGGCTGGTGACTGATGTGACTCCCTTCTGGATTAGACTCCTGAAACCCTGTTGCTGTTTCCTTGTTTTTCAATGGGGTCATGGGGTAGTGTCTAAGGACTGGAAATATGTAAGGAAGCTTTTTCCCTGGTCCAAAACAGCACTTTTTTATTTCATTCTCCTCTAGGTTCACCAGACAGTCTCTCTAGACCTAACGGAAGTTCTGAATGCAGTCATCTTCAGAAAGAAGAAGCCAGTCCTGCTGTTAGGTATTTTGCATTTCCTGCAAAGATTTGACTGGAAGCAGCTGCTAGTACCATGTTACAGACAACAGTGGAGAACTGGTGACTGTGGAATGGGATGGTGGAGGTGCTGGTGGGGATCTGAAAGCTTTGGTCCATTTGGCTTTGGGATTATAGAACTGGTGTTGAGAAGGGGCAAAAGGGAGTCCGGAGTTCTGCTGTGTTTGGACAAATCTTTCTTGGAGGTTGGTAATGACATCTGGGACTGAATGTGAACTGGGATAGTGTCTCACCGAGAGGAGACAAACAAGGGAACTTATGTTGCCATTCTGGTCTGCAGCTGTCAGCAGCTGCTGGGCAACTCTGGTGGGCCCTTACGCCTAAATTTTCTCTTCTCACCCTCTCCCATGCTAATGCACAGGCACAAACACACAGGGCAGGGGAGAGGAAAACACTGACACACACTAATAAGTGGCTTCCTGTCTAGTGAGCATCATGCAGTTCCTGAGAGCTGTCCTGCAACAGAACTTCTCCTCATCTCTGCTGGTGATCATTGACCAAAACACAGCCCAAGGTGCTACATGGCCACAGCCATCATCACCACAGGATGCTGCCTTGCACCCCCTTGCAATGCAGCAGGTCTTCTTGCTTGTTGTCAGTCTGCAGAACCTTTTGGTGCACATCCAGTTGCAGGTATATAAAATACAACTTGGAACAACAGTAGTGTTGGGATTCAAGCAGGTGCACTAACCTGAGGAAAAGCCACTCTGTTGCAGAAGCTAAGGGGCTGCCTTTTTTTTTTTTTTTTTTTTTCCTTTTGCCTGTGTTTTCCACCCCTTACAGACATGTGAGGAGGAGGAGGGAAAACACTCTTGCTGCAGCATGGTGCAGTGAGAAGGAGGGTAAATCAAGCTATGCAGTACTCCCTGCTGCTGAACTGGATAGCTGAAATGCAGTGTACAAATGACGATCTCATCTCTGTTTTCTCATCTTCTGCTCTGCAGGGACACCACACCCATAGGGACAGAGGTGGGAACAGTGTAGCAAATGCCCGTCCCTCCCCAATGTCCCTGGCAAGGTATTTTGCAGGGTAGTACCTCAGTTTATATTTGAGTCTGTCAAGCAATGTTGGGCTCCTATGTTTATTCTTTGGAGGCTCCTACTTATTTTTTTTTAGTCTCAGAATAAGTAGTCATGCCTTTGTCTGGATCCTTGATGTGACAGATAATTTGCAGCACGTTGTGTCCCGTGAAGGAGATGAAGGATGTTATTTCCCTGTACTGCATGCTGTTCAGATCCTGTCACTTCATGAATTTTCCTCTTGCAATAGCTGTTGACTGTTTTGGGTTTTTTTCCCTTTCTTCCTTTTTTTTTTTTTTTTTTTTCCCCCTTCTTGGTATTCCAGAAAGACTTGCTGCTCTCCCAAGCTGTGGTTGCCTGCCTGGAAACCTTAGTGGAATACCTTTATGTGAAGAACCAGGATGTTGGTAAAGTCTTTCTATTCTTTCTTCTCCTGAGTTTCCCTCCGGCAGTGATTTTGAGCTCTTTGATCTCCATCCAGTAGTGCCTTGGAGCAGATGCTTAATGAGTTTATGCCCAGTAAGAAAAATTATTTGTATGCCTAAAGTTAATCATGTGCTCTGTGGAATGGAATCGCAGTGCCTGGCTCCCCTGCAGGTGTGAGCCCTCTGGACACCAAGATGCTTTCCAGAAGGAAAAAAGATATTCCCCACTCCTCAATATGGTAAGAGTGAAAGGTTTAGGAAGGAGCATAGGAATAGTCTCTCTCTTCCAGGCCAATTGTAGCAAACCTTTGGACCATAAATATAGGAGAGGAAGGATCTGAATATGACATGTCTTCCACATGGACAGCATTGGTCACAGTTTGGCCCTGAGAGAGGGGAAGGGAGAACAGAATACTAGACAGCCAGAGGGAATGGAAGCTGGAAATTCTAGATTTCCAGAGGCAAACGTAGACCTTGGTTTCTGGAGTCCGTGTCAGACCTAATGTATACCGTGTTAGCAATATAACATCCTCTGACAGCATTGTACAGTCAGGGGGAGAATAGACCCTTCTGTTTATTGTCAGTCTCCTGCCACAAAGTCCAGGTGCTGGCTCTGATCTTAAAACAGACCGAAAGCTCTCTGTACCCTGACCTGTTCAATTCAGTCATTTGAACACTAAGAGAGAAGGGAATGGAGTGAATGAACACCAGACAAAAGGGGCACTGGCGGGAGAGAGGAAGTGGTTGAATGCAGATGTAATACTGCAGATGAATGACAGCCAGTAGCTGAAGGGAGGCTATTAAAAGGCTGTGTTAAAAAAAACCACGCCAAAACAGGTGGCATGTTATGGGGAGGTTCTGCTGATTTGGGATTAAGCTAATGAAATGCTGCTTCAGCACCAGCTAAACCTGTCACTTTGGCTGCCTTAATTCTTGCTGTGGTGCAGAAGTTGACAACAGCAATAACAGGGCTTTCCTTATTCCAAGCAGAATGAGGGTCATAGCTGTGTTTGACTGAAAGATGCAAGTACACTGTAGACTATGGCCTGAACTCTGCCTCTAGGAGTTGCTTCATTTGAAGCTTTCTCTTGGTCCTGAGATTTTTCTAGATGTGCAGAACAGGCTTGGTGGACAGTGCTTGTACTTTCTCATTTCCACCAGCTAAAAGATATCCCCCAAACATTTGAAATTATTTTTTAGTGGTGTTGTGCCATATAAAAGTTTCTTGTAGTGGCAATAGGGAGGTTATGTGACTGATAGTAGAAAAGAGACCTTTCTAAAACTCTGGTGAGTTGCCATGGTATAACAAGCTGTACTGGCTGACCTGTTGTAGTTGTCCATCCCATGCTCCTAACCTGCAATAAATACAAGGTAATAACACTCAACTTTAGCATTCAGGGAGAGACTTTATGCTGTCACGGACGGCAACCTTGGGCCTTACCTCCATTCATCATGTATATTCCTTATTAAGAACATTTTCTCTACTGATTGTTTGCATTGCTGACATCAGCCTGTCTGGTCCCCATAGTATGCTCTCTGGTACAGATCCAAGCTCAGTTTGTGCAGCTTATGTTATAGGGCTTTCTTCATTCCCCACAGGGTATTCTGCAGCTAAATAAAACCCATGGTCAGGAAACTTGTCCTCATATGGAAGCCAGAGGGTATTATTTTTAAAATCCTGGGCTAAAGATACACCCTTACTGTTTTACAACATGCACCCCAGGAGAAGATTTCTCTTCCTGTACCAGCACAAAGATGGACAGAATGTATTTTCTGCTTTAAAGAGCTGTTAAGCTTTTTTCCTCATGACTAAACTCTTGACCAAGGAGTGACAGATTAAAAAGCAAGTAAGAACAGAGCACAGTCTCCCCTTAGTGTGTCACAGTGTGGGGTCCAGAAGAGAAAACTAGGGGTCGGTATTGAAGACTGTCCTTATCCGTGTCCAGCCTGTCACTTGGCCGGTTTGAAAGCTGTCTTTGATCGACTTCTCCTTCTTTCCCAGCTCTGCATGTTGCTTCACAGCCCTGGCACCGATTCTTGCTGTTCACACTACTCAATGGGGGACAGAAGTCCTTTCTGCAGCCAGAAGTTCTCAGGCTGATGACTTTGGTGAGCAGGGGAAGGGCAGGCAGGCTGGCTGTTCTCCACTTTTTCCAGTGTGCTGGTACCGTGCACGTGGGTCGGTTATTGGAACTTACCCCCTACACACACACAGTCTTGGCTGCTGCTGTGGCTTTGTCTGGCACTATATTCATGCCCTATAATAATGATACTTTCAAGTGAACTTCCCCTCTGCACCCTGCAGAAACTGCCTGCTATTAGTGAGCAAGTCCTGTTCTTCTGGTGTTTGCAGAATTTATTTATATCATCTAGGACCCCTGGGGAGGAGAGGGGAAACCTACAGAAAACATGCAACTGCCATTGCCAGTCAGGGAGTGTGCTGTGGCTCCCTGGAGAGTGGAGCTCTGCTTGCCATCGGAGTTTGTCTCCCCATCTTTGACCAAACAGACCTGACTTTCAGGGCATGGAGTTACCACAGTCTGCTACCCTGCTGTACGTGGGGCCTGTGAGCAAGAGAGGGAATGTGGTCCTACCCAGCAGAAATAGTGAAGATAGTGAAACACTCACAGCAGTGGATGAGAGGAAGGGATTATTCATGTGAACCTTCCCCTTCCAAATACAAGATGGGTCTGTGAATATTTGCTGTTATTTCACTTCTAAAAGGTTACCTGGTTTATTTTAGTTCTTCCCCAAACTAAATCACAAGAAGTCTGGTTATAAATGGAAGCACTGTCAACACAGATATTTGAGCTGGTTCTACTAGAAGTGGTATAAAAATCAGGTCTGTGGTTAAGGTGCTGCAGCATCCCATTTCATAGAAGAGGTCTTTCCAGATGAATCACTGGTGGAGTCTGTGGGTCTTCTGTTGTTTAATGCCTCAATTTTTTCCTTTGTTCAAGTTTTTGAGACATCAGAGCAGCAATATTATTTCTCAAAAAGAAATTAGCCAGATTCTCCAGCAGGCAACAGAAGCCAACTTAGCAGAGCTGCCTGAGGCCACTTCTCATGCTCTTCACCTCTTCCTTTGTCAGGTAGGAAAATGAGAAGGGAATCCCTGGGGGTTTGCTTTAGCCTTTGATGGGGAGCCATAAACTTCCTTTGAGGAGGCTGTAGTAAGAGGAAGAGGAATCCTGCAGCTGCTAGCTTGGCCTACTGCCTTGAGGGGTGTACAGTGAAATCAGAAAGGGAGTGATGCCAGCAGCTGCTTAAACTGTGTCATCATATTGGGCAGCCCCTTGATTCCCCCCCAGATCAAAGTCCGAAGATGTCATTGCTCTGTGTGGAGATGAGGGAGGGAGGTATGAAGGAATAAGCCCAACAGTTTCCTGTTGGTCTAGAAATCATTCTTTCTTCTGACTGCTCAGCTTCAGAGCAGTCATTGCCAGATGGAGCCAGTGCAGTCAGGGACCGTTCAGACCTTGCTGGATCACCTCCTGGCACAGAGGACCACATGTGTAAAACATCAGGACATTGTGTATCCTTTGCTGGGCAGATGCCTTGACAGGTGATGTGAGAGTGGTAGGTGTAACAGAGGTGGAAGGGATACTTAATCTGCCATGCCTTCCTTTGTTCCAGCTGAAGGCAAACGGAATTGGAAAAACTTGTGAGTTTTTCCCAACTAACTTAAGGCTAAAAGACCTAATCATCCCAAAATTTGAGAAGACATTTGCGAAATGAGGAGACATTTGGGATGAAAGATGAGTATCTGTGCTGGGATTGCATTCATCCATATGGCAGAGGTGGTCTGATGACAGAGGAGCAGGCCAGGCAGCCTGTGACTTCAAAGCAGTAATGATCCCTGTATTGATTTCCCTGGAGGATGAGCAATTGCTTAACCTTTGTCTGCATGCTGAGTAGTACCAGTGTGCCATGAAGTCATGGAAGGCCAAAGATGACTCGAGCACTTTCAAAGTACATTCAGAAACTGCTGAGTGGAGTTACCAAGTTTTGTTCTGCTTGGCCTTAGAGTCCCCTGCTGAGAACTGAATCCTCCTCCAGGGATGGAGGCAGGGGCTGCTCCCAGATTACTTGTGGAGAAGGAGGGAACCTGACACACTATTTGTTTATTTTTCAAACTGTCTGCTTTTGCCTTCCTGTTTTCATCACGCGACATTGCCTCAGATAGGTAACAGTGATGGAAGTGGTCGTGGCAGAGATTTCCTGTTGGGGTGGGGACTTCCTCCACTGTGGGACACTGTCATCAGCCATGCACAGGGTATGTGGTGGGGGAGGTGTTTGTTATCTGTGAGGAGTAGCTCGTCCTTGTGCTTACCCTCAGTGTGACACTCAGTGTCACACTACTGTTATGTGGTGGGACTCTCAGAGTGCAGGTTGTCTGGGTGGAGACCATCTAGCCCCATGAAGTTTCTCTCCATTGCCTTTGCTTATCTGTACAGAGGTGATGGAAGGAGGACAGGAGGTCTTGTTATACATTGCTGAAGTTGCTTCTCATTTCTGGCTTTTCCACATAGAAAGAAAACTTCAATTATTGGTTGTTAAGGAAGGGTTTTGGATGCAGTCAAAGAGCAGTCATGGTGACTGCCTGAATTGGATAGTCATGAACATGGAAGACAAAATCCTCTGGTATAAAACAGTCTGTCAAAAAAGAACTTTCTTCAGGTTCACCTACACTGGTGTTTCTCATGCATGTTGGAGGAGGGGTTCCATGGCTTCTGGGGGGAGGTTGAATTAATAATGAAACCCTTCTGTCAGCAGTGTGTCAAATGTGGGAATTCCCGTAACATGCTGGAGTTTCAGCCACACCTTCACTTCAGTTTCCACTCATGCTGTCAATGACAGATGTCTAGGAAGTGTGGCAGTGTCCCTCTCACACATTGGAGACTGAAATGAGAAGAGACGGTGCATGCAGCAGAGGAAAAGGGCCAGAATAGAACAGGAGACCCCATCCTGCCATTTATTCCCAGCTAGTAGGAGAGAGATGGACAAAGGAAGTCATATGTAGCTCCTTTTCAGAAAAAGGTTTGTTGAAAATACTTCATAAAGCCCGGTTACTGAAATGGCTCCTTGTTTCGTTTTCTGTGTGGGAGGAAGCTTGGTTGATGCTCTTCAGTTATCAAAATACAGAACTGCCTGGTGAAAACGTGGGTGACAGGTGCTATGGAACAGGCGCTCTGCTGGTGATACTGTGGGATGGCCCCTTTCCTCTGGGCTGGCAGGGGTGTTGGGGGCTCAGCTAGGACCCTTGGGGAAGCAGATGTGCTGCTTGTCCCACTGTGAAGAAAGGACTTCTTCCAGTTTACGGGTGATCCCTTAGGCTACAGCCCCAGACCCCCGGTTGCCTGTTGCCTCCAAACCCTGTGAGCGCCCCTTTCTCATCGGGGCTTTAATTAACGAGGTCCCATCCTTTGCACTGCCGGGGAATCCCTCTCGCCACGAGAGCAGCCCCGGGACCGCAGAAGCTCGGTCAGCCCCGGCGGGGCCGGTGCTGGGGCGGGGCGGGAGCTCAGGAAGTGACACTGCGGGGCGGGGAAGCGGCGGCGGCAGCGGCAGCGGCATGGCAGCGCGGCGGGCGTGAGCGAGCGCCGATCCCGGTACCGGAACCCGGCCCGTAGGTGAGGGATCCCAGCCGCGCCGCCCGGCGGGGCACCCCGCGGGAGAGGGCCCGGAAACTGGGAACCCTCCCCGGGTGTCTCAGCGGGGGTTGCCCGGCCGTGGCAGGGCAAGAAGGAAGGGCGGAGGTGGTGGCAGCCCGGGGACCGCTCCAGGGGCACGGGCGGAGGTTGTCTCTGCCGGAGAGAGACCCGGCGGGGAGGGGAGGGAGGGGGAGGGAGGGAAGCCCGTGCAGCCGGGCTGCCCGGTGAGCTGGGCGGGTAGCGCGGCCCCGGGAATGCCTCTCTGGACATTTGATTGAACGGCTTTGCCCGTACCCGAAGAGCTGTGCCGTCACCGACTCCCACCTCCTGGCCCCTCGCCCGGGCCGGAGCCCCGTGTTGGAGCTGGGAGAGGAGCAGGGCAGACCAGTACACTGGGGGGGCAGCCGTGCCGTCCCGCCCCGTGGGTCTGCGTTCCGTCGTGTGCTGCGTCCACTTCACACAGCTCTGGGTGAGTTTCCCACAGCGTGCTCAGGGTAGTCTCGGCTAATCCGATTTCCACGCCTCCGTCCCTGTGTGATTGCCGTTACTTTCAGCCGCGTTTCAAAAAGAATCTCCACCTACCTGTGCCCGCGGCTGTCCGAGCCCCCCGGGGTGCTGCTGGGCACGGAGGTGGGCTGGGATGGGACTGTCCCAGATGGGAATCAACTGCTCACTGGCTTCGGTCGGGGCTGTCTAACCCCATGTGGCAGCTGTCCCTACGATACATTGGTGGTTAAGGGACTTCGGAGGCAAGCAGATGTTGTTTCACTGAAGCAGCTGATCCTGTAAGCCCTGTATAGAAATGCCCTAGCAGAAGAAGTCTGAGCAGCCTGTGTTTCGCATCCGAAGCTTTTGGTTCATCTGTGACAAGAGATTAATCCTCATCTGGTTGTTGGAGGAGTGGCTTGGGGATGCATTTGCAGAGCAGGGAGTTTTCATTCCTTGTTTTGCCGTGGTGTGCTCCTGGGGTAAGTGGGCTGGTGATGTTTTTTCTCCTGCATTTCAGTGCCCTGTGGAGGGGAAGGGGAGTCCTGCAAAAGTCCCTCCTGGGAACTGAAGTGTGGCAGTGTGGCTCTGTCTTGCGAGCTCGTTAAGTGAATAAATCCCAGAGATGCTCAGTTCAGATGGGGCTCCTGCAGGAGAATTTATAAAGTCATTAAAACCATTTTAATGGAAAGTACTAACCATCTATAACACAGCATCTGTTGTTGTGTCTTTAGAAAAACACATCTAAATTAAGAGGATGGGAGACAGAGAGACAGACTGGTGGGTTTTCTGCTGAAGCAACCAGCTGGCCAGGGCGGTGAGGGGAACATTGGTGGAAACTCCTTCCCATCTGTAGCATCAACCCAGGTCCTGGCTCCCCGGACTGCTCTGGAAGTGCTGGGCAGACCCAGCTTTAGCAGGGATCAGTTCAGGGAGGAGCAGGGAGAGAAAAGAGGAGCAGTTTTTCAGTGCTTCTGTCTCATCTTGTTCCTCAGCAGGTATGAAGACATGAGGGAGGGTTCATGGGATAGGCATGGAGAAACATCTGCATGAAGCTTTGACATCCCTGCACTTGCACAGTCTGGCCTGGAGAGGAGGGAATGTCCTCTACTATTAAAACTAGGTGAAATGGGCAGGGCAGCAAAGGGCAATAAGCTCAAGCTGGTCCCATGAGGCACCAGCAGCCTCACTTTCCCTCCAGGTAAGGGCAACACCTGACTCCTGCTTTGTTTTCACTGTGTGCTTCATCCCTGATGGGCGACAGTGGTCAGTAGCTTTTCTGTGAGAATGACTATCAGCAGGGAAGGGTCAGACACAGAGGTGATGGGCTTCTGCTATGGCATGGTTCTCTGGTTCCCTTCTTCAAACCTTGTCACATGGCACAATCTGTGAGGCTGCTGCAAGATGATTTGTAAAGTCAGTAAGAACATTTTCATTGAAAACACTAACCACCGATACCACAGCATCTGCTGTTGTGTCTCTGGAAAAGCCTGTCTCCATTACAAGATTCAGGGGCAGCCAGGCAGGCTGGTGGGCTTTCTGCAGCAGCAACCAGCTGGCCAAGCAACCGCTTTGGCTGAAAGCCAGAGAGCCATGCTTCACTCTGCTGCTGCCTGAGCAGGTTTGTTTGCAGCACAACATCTTCCTCCTCGGAGAAGCTGTGGGGCATCCTACTGCCACCTGGCTTCCATGTCAGAAGAGGGGGACTTGGAAGCCCTTGTCCTAACCAGGCACACTGGGAACTTCTGTGGGCAGCATGGCAGAGCTGTTATGGGCAGCATTTCTGCTGTTTGCCATTCAGCCTTGTCTGGAGGCCACCGGCTGCCTCCAAGGTCTCTCTCCAGTTCTCCATGAGCATGGCAATTATCCAGCCTGGTCCTTGCAGCCACATATCTGATCCAAGGGTCAAACAGGAACCTGGGTCTCAGGTCCTCATAGTTTGTACTTTTGAGTTGCTGGTTTTCCTCCTTTGCAAGATCCTGGAAGGGAGCAAGCAGCTGTGTGGGGTTCTGCAGAGGGTGCACTCACATCCCCTCACTGAGATCTTGGGCCCTTGGGTCATGGTTTTTGACAGGTTGAAGCAATGTCTTGGAAGCCAACCAGGCTGATGGGTCCAGCAGAGCATTTGCTTGCCTGAGATGGAGAATTTCTCCGTACAGCCTTGGCTTGTTGGTGTGCTTTGTGGCCTTCATGGTGGCTGGAATATGCCGTAAGCCTCATACTGCAGCAGACACAGGGGACAGACCCTGAACCTGTCATGCAATGTTTGTGCTGCCATCCCAGCTCTGCATCTGAAACGGGGCGTGATGCTGAGCCCATGCCAATGGCAGCCATGCCTTCTTCCTCTCTAATGCTGGTTGCAGTTACTCTAATCCACTCCCTTACACAGATGCTGCGTTTTGCAAAGCACAACAGCAAAATAACACAGAGGGTTTCTCGTGTTTGCCTGACACTTTCCCTGCCTGTGCTGGGAGTGCAAGGGCTCTTGGCTCAGCTTCGGCAGGAGGTGCAAGGGCAGTAGTAGGAGCTGCTGCAGCTCTTTGCAAGCCTTGGAGAGCTGCTGGTGCTGCCTGCTTTGCCTCACTCATGGGCATGAGGTTGAACAAACTGCATCTGTTTAAAGAAAGAAAAACAATCAAAACCCTCGTTTTGGTGTGAAGAAGGGATTTGTTTCTGTTCCAGTGTTAGGACATCACAGAGAGAGGCTCAGATGGACAGGTGAGCTCAGGATCAGGAGGTGAGTGAGGTGGCAGGGTGAGGGTGGCTCTGGTGGCCTTACACATCTGCTGTTCCCTTGGGAGCGTGAGGTGGCTCAGGGGATGCCTCTGAAGGAGCTGCTGTTGTTTCTGTAATTGCTGGTGGCTGCTGCATGGCTCAGCAGAAACCTTGTCCCTGTGGACAGGCTGCCTCGAGTCCTGCTGTGTGGAGGCCAAGGTACTGCTCTCGTGTTCGAGGTCTAGCCTGTTCCAGGGACCAGGGTCCTCATTGTCAAGGACCTTCTCCTCTAGTCTCTCTTCTGCATGTTGTCTCTGTCCTCCTGGCCAGTAGCAGGTCTGCCAACCACATAACCTGCAGAGCCTCAGGCACTGCCTGGGAAGGGACATGCTAGAGGTGAGGGGGGAGTTACCACCAGGTCACCCAACTGCTGCTTTTCAGTGTGGAACCTGCAGCTGGTGCCCGGCTTGTAGTAAGGGAAAGGGTCCAGGTACCAGCACCCCAAGAGGTGAAGTGAGATGGTCAAGCCTGGCGCTTGAAGAAGAGGTGAACTTCAGCCCCTTGGTGATTCTCCTTCCTTCAGCCCTGCTACTTCTGTTGCTGGGATGCCCTGATTTTCAAACCCAGCAAAAAGCTAGCTGGTTCTTGGGAGGTGTTTAGTGGTCATGGTGATGTTAGATAGATGGTTGGACTTGATGATCTTCGAGGTCTTTTCCAACCTTAAGGATTCTTTAATTTTTCTGCTAGGTCAGTGCTCAGTCAGATCCCTGTGTTGCCAGCTGGTGCCCAGCCAGTAGTGGAGGCAGGTAGCAAGGCAGGGGAGAGCGGGCCAGTTGCAGGATTGCCTGTGGACCTGCTCTGGCCACTGTCTCCCTCAGACCCCTTGTGGGCTCAAGGGAGAGGTGGGCAAGGGCCCTGGTACTGAGGGCAATGTGCTATCAGTCATGAGAGGCTTGTGAGATTTCTCCCTTTGGTAAGTCTCCTTGCTGGTGATGGGTTTTGTTGGTCCATTTTGTTCTAGGCTGCAGTGGCTGACATGGATTTTCTCTTCACCTGCCCCTTTCTGCTGGCACTGCTGCTGTCCCGGGACAGCTTTGCAGACATGGAAAAGCAGAGGGTGGATTCTGGCTTGGAAATATGTATCCTTCTCTGCAGCTTGCTCCTCATTTCCTGCATGTGCACTCACGCCTTCTGAGGCTGGAGGGAGCTCACACACAGGGAAAAGGTCACAGACCACCAAAAGGAGCACAGGGGGGTGGAGGAGAGAGGACCCACAACTACCAGGCAGTTGCCTCTTTGTTCTTCTGTAGAATGGCTTTAGCTGGGCTCCTGGGTTTGCTAACCAAGCACTCAGCTTGGTGCAGGAGGAGAGATAGGTTTCTCAGTGGTGCCTGGTGTTCTCTAGAGCACAGTGCTTTTCCTTTCTGCTCTAGCGTGCTGGGTGCTGAGCACATTTCCCAGTCTGCTCTTGGGACTGGTGTGGCCACCCAGGTGGTAGAGCACACCTGTGGGTCTCAGTGCTTTGGGATTGCTGTCTGGGATGATGGGATGCGGCTCCTGGGCTTCTGGCACTTCATCTCCCCTATGCCATGGGCATTTACCACCCACAGGGAGTGGGCTAATGCAAGCCCTTCTTAGCACACAGCAGCATCCCCTGGTGAACAGGCAAAGTGTGAAAAGATATTTAATGCGTGCTCATGGAGACAGACGGGGGAGGTGGAGTTCATGTTCCTCCTCCAGCTTGTCAGCCAGAGCAGGGGCTAGGAAGTAGAAAGATCCCCACAAGAGCCCAGTGTTGTTAAGTATCCTACTGGAGTATCTGGGCAAAGGGGCTCACTGGAAACCCATGCTTCATCCTGGCTTAGGTGCTGCTCCTCAGCCCTCAGGCACTCTGTGGAGAACTTGGGGGGCCTGGGATGGTGCTGAGTGGCCACCAGAGGGGAGGGCGGGAGCATGGTGGGAATGTGTCAACAGTGCCCTTGACAGCAGTGCAGATAAGAAGCTGTTTGAGGTGAAGCGCAAGGACCAGATGAACGCGCTGAAGAACCTGATTGAGCTCAATGACGTCAACCAGCAGTATAAAATAATTGACATCATGCTCAAGGGACTCTTCAAAGTGAGCCACAGCACAGGCCACCCTTTGGGCTCAGTGTGCCATGGGGCTGGGGAGGGTAGGCAGGAGAAGCAGGGGGGACTGAGGGGCCTCCGTGGAGTCAAGAGAAGAGCTGGGTGGTCAAGTGGGCTTTAGGACCTGAAGGGAGGACACCATGGGGCTTCAAAGTGTGTGGCTGGGGCAGCACCCCTGGGGTACAGGGAAGGGCTATCAGGACAGGACAGTAACTGAGGGCTCTGGCAGGTGCTGGAGGACTCCCGGGCTGTGCTCATTGCTGCTGATGTGCCTCCTGATGGGCCTTTTCCTCAAGATGAGAAGATAAAGGATGGTAGGTCCTCTCTGGTCCTTACCCCCCTCCTTTTTCTAGTGCTCTGATGCATCACCGACATTCCATCTGGGACCAGTGCTGGGGTATGTACAAACCCCCTGTGTACCCTTACCAGGCCCAGGCTGGTCCCTGTCTGTTGGGCACCCTATTTCTGCCTCTCTGACTAGTTCATACTGGGGAGCCAACCTGTTTGCCCTCAGCCTCCCCATCTCCCCGCGGGGACATAGCACCAGCAGGATGGGGAATGTGTGCCCATGGGGCTGGTGGCTGTCCCCGCAGCATACTCCCACGTGGTGGAGAACACCGCCTTCTTCGGGGACGTCGTCCTGCGCTTCCCCAAGATTGTGCACCACTACTTCGACCGCAACTCCAACTGGAACAGCCTTATCCGCTGGGGCATCAGTTTCTGCAACCTGACGGGCGTGTTTGAGCAGGGACCACACTCTCAAGTCCTGGGGCTGGTACGGCTCCTGGTCCTGCCCCACCACATCCCCTCTCTGCTGCTGGGGCTGGGGGGGTGAGGTTTTTGGGGTGAAAAGAAGGCAGGGGGAGTGTACCCCATGT
Organism: Megaceryle torquata; assembly: GCA_024611175.1. NCBI lineage: Eukaryota > Metazoa > Chordata > Aves > Coraciiformes > Cerylidae > Megaceryle > Megaceryle torquata. The sequence continues at coordinate 44,169 of JANIJG010005354.1, forward strand.
CCGAGGGTTGTCCTGGGGCTGAGGGCTGAGGGAAGAGCATGGAGGGAGCTGGTCACAGGGGAGTGCAGGTGGGAGGCACCATTCCCCGACGCTGTCTCTGCTTTGCTCCGCAGATGGCTCAGGAGCTGGGAATTAGTGAGAAATCACCCGATTACCGCAATCCCTTTAAAACGGACCACTCTGAGGTAAGACAGCATTGCCACCAGCTTGCCCCGTGGGCTTCCCTGTCTCTGTCACAGCTCCAGGCAGCCAGCTGGGGAAGGGAATGGATAGCTTGGTGGGGAATGGCCAAAAGCCCCCAGCGTGGAGGAAGCATGGCTGAAAACATGCACACTGAAACCTCCAGGTGGGCTGAGGTCAGCTTCAGGCACCCAGTGCCATCTCCTCCATCCTGCGGCCCCCTACCCCATGGGAACATTGAGACTCCATTCACCTTATCCCACATCTGACCTCAAGCACCCTGGCACCACAGGGCTTTGTGCTTTGATGGGTTTGGGTGGGTTGTGCCTCTGGGAGGCTGTGAGAACTCTCTATGTTAACCCCCCACTATTACCCTGCAGTTTTTCCCCAGTGCTGACACCTTGCAGAAGGCGCTGCGGGAGGAGGAGAAGCGGAGGAAGAAGGAGGAGAAGCGGAAGGAGATCCGCAAGGGCCCACGCATCTCCCGCTCGCAGTCGGAGCTGTAGCGTGCGGGCACTTGTGCCTCGCAGTGGGGCCGATGCCGCCGGGATGTGGAGTGGCTTGCTGCCTCTCCTTGGGCTGATGCCCGGTGGTGGTCCCCTTTCCATTTGTGCCGTGGGTTTTGTTTTGTTGCCTTTCCCTTTCTTTTGGCATGGGGCCAAGTAGTGGTGCTGGTGGGTTGCCCCAATGGGGCCGGAGGGAGCTGAAGCAGGGTACCTCTTCCCCTGAGCCAAAGCACAGACGGGAAGGCAGCAGAACCGTCCCCTGGGCTGGTTGGGGTTCTGCCACCCGTGGTGGGATTGGGTGAGGGGGACACACTGCAGCTGAGCTGTGCGAAGAGCCCTCCCCTCTGCAGCACAGGGTGTGCTGAATGTGCCTCCTCCATTGTGGGTAGTCTGGGGAGTGTGTGACGCCAAACAGCCTCATGAGCAATGCTGCTTCTCTCAGTTTTGGATTTTTAATTTTTTTTTTTTAACCTGGTGATCTCATTGGCAGCCCTCACCCACTTATACCTGGTCTCTGTCTCACAGCTACCTCTGCCAGATCAGCTCTCCCCTTTCCAGTGGCTGTTTTACCAAGCAACATGCGTTTCATTGGTCGTAGTTGAAAAGTCAACTGGCCCAACAGCATCCAGCCTTCCAGGGTGGCTACCCCAGGGCTTCCCTGAAGGGAGGCAAACATATGGTGAATTTTTGGGAAGAAGGGATCTCAACTCTTAGCCCTCTTTGCAGCCAGTGTGTGCCTGTAGTGCAAGCACCAGTGATGCTGAAGGTGCTGGGGAACTAGCCCTGAACCCCTGTACCCGATGCCATCCTGCCCCCATCCCTCTGGTGTTGGGCTAACCCTCTCTCTGATTTAGTTCCTCAGAGCCCCTTCTCAGAAGGACTGCCAGCTTAGGGCAGGTGGGGACAGCCGGGAAGCTGTGATCCTCTTGTGGGGCATCTGGCCTGCCGTGGGAGCAGAGGGTGGGGGCTGGCCCCGGGGGACACGATGACCCTGCCTTTTCTCATGGTTGCTGAGGCACTTGCACCGGAGGAGGCTTTTGCAGAGGGACTGTCCCCAAGAAGTGGGTGCTTTGGGCTGTGCACCGTGGCCTTTGGGAAAGGAGAAATGTCCTGAATATTTAACTGTGGATCCAGGGCCCTCCAGCTGGGGGTTGTGGGGGAGTGGGCGCCTGTTTTGTTTTTCTTGAATAAAAGTGACTTTTTTTTTTTTTTTTTTTTTAGTAAAAAAAGACTGCTTCTTGCTCCTGTCCCTGGTGGGAGCGAGCGTTGGGTCTGGCCCCTCGGGAGGTGAGGGTCTGTGGGGAGGTGCAGAGGGATGGAGAAGCAAACGGGGGAGAATGCAAACCCCTTCCTCTGACCCCCCACCTGGTCTGCCCTCGCTTCAGTCGTGGGAGTGCCAGTTCTGGCCTTGAGGGGCTTTCCGTGGGCGGAGGGAGAAGCGGCAGCCCCCCGACCGCTCCGGCTCCCACGCGTGTGCGCGGCGATCCGCGCTGGCCCCGCCTCTCATGAATATGCTAATGAGGAGGGCGGGGGTGCGCGGGGCGGGGCGGCCTATGCTAATAGCAGCTGCTGATCGCTGACGTGCCATCACACCACGCGCCACCGCGGCCGCCGATTGGCTGGCGGCGACCTGGTCTCATTGACAACAAACCGCGGGGGGTGCGCGCGCGCCCCGCTGCCGTGGCGGCGGGCAGGTGGGGGGCGGGGCCAGCTGCGCCGGGGCGGCCCAAGATGGCGCGGGGTCGGCGGCGCTCACCGGCCGTCTCCGCTTGAGCGCCTCGGAGCTGCGGCGGTGGCGGGGGTTCATGCGCCGGTGCGCCCGACCGCGGCGGGCTCCTGCGCGATGGAGGGCGGCGAGCTGGGCGCGGAGAATATGGAGAGCCTGACCGAGCTGGGTGACGAGCTCACCCTGGGCGACATCGACGGTGGGCGCTGCGGAAAGGCGGGCGGGCGGCGGGGGGAGCGAAGCGATGCGTGTGGGCTTCCCCGCTGGATGTCGGGGGGGGTTCTTATTCCTCCCCGGGGCTGCCGGTGCTGTCTGGGGGGTAGGGTGCGTGGGTGTGGTGGCTCTTGGATCTCTCTGCGTGGGGTGTTCCCCCGCCCTGAGCGGGAACACGGGGCGCTGGCACAGCCACGGCCCCGCTGCGTGGGGGTGGGCGGGGAATACCCCGTTCCTGGCGGATCACGGCCCAGGCGGGATGCAGGGAGCGTCTCGCTGTGGCGAGCGGCCACGCGTGTCTCCTCGCTAGTGTCCAGCCTCGCCAGGGCACTGCTTTTGCGCGACTTTTATGGGGCTCAGCCACTCCGTGAGGGGCGTCGAGGCAGTCGCGGCAAAAAGCCGCGTGGTTGGGTGTCCCCATCCCCGCAGCCCCGAGCCCTTCCTCCCTCCCGTGGCCGGTTGGAAAAGATAGTGGCCTCATCTCGGCTCTTCTGTCTCAGAGCCGTGGCGTAAGCACGGGTTCCCCTCGTGTTTCCTCATGGCTTTCTTAAAGTCGGTGGGAAATGATAGCCGGTGCTCTGCGACCATTAGTGCTCTGCCTCCTTGACCTGCCTCACCAAAACAGGTGTTAGCTGCTTAGATTTTCCCCCCTTTTTTTTTTCCCGTGTCATACTAAAACTTCACTGCATTGACACCCAGAGCTCAGACCTCTGAGGAAATCAAGTTTTTTTCGGTGAAGTGCAGCAAAGCAAAGTGCCCAGATGCGATGTCTTATTTAGTGATTCCCAAACGACTCCTGAAAGCCCGTTAAAAATGTAGTTTCTCTATGGGCTCTGCTGTAGGCTGGAGAGGGGGACCTGGCTCAGCTGCCCTGCTCGGCTGAGCTGCCAAAGCTCAGCTTTGGTGGGGTAATGATGCCCAAAACATCCCTGTTTAGCAGCTGGGAGATAAAACTAAATCAGAGCTTTTAAGTTTATAATTGTGCTGTGTGATTTGCTGTGTGGCTGGGGCAGAGTTTATAACCCCTTTCTTCTTTATTGTACGTAAAAGAAGAATGTAGCTTATGATAATCTAAGTTATTATTCATAAAGTTGTCAGTGCAAATTGAAGATGGTGTTTGCTCCAGTTGAGGCACCGCATAATAACTTCTCAGGATCTGTATGGAAACTGAGAAAAATTCCCATGAACCCAGAGCCAGCTCTGAACCATGGTGTGTGCCCAGGGAGGTGTGATTCAGAATGATGAGTAACTTTGGAGAAAGAGCTCTACCTTCCGCCCTGGCTCCTGGAGTGGATTTTCCTGGAGGAGGTGGGGGAAGTACATGACAAACCTGCTTTTTTTTCTGTGCTTGGACACAGATTTATCTCAGGGTTTGAAATTCTGCAAGGATTTTGATTCATTTTTTTAAATTGCCTTGTTGGTGGGTCCTGGCATTCCTCTCTCGTTCAGGCTGAAGGTCCCTCCCTGCCTGCTGCACAGCTTCTGTTTTTCTGTGATGGGAGAGGAATGAAGCTGGTCAGTCAGGTGGATGCGCTGACTTCTCTGGGGTGTTGGTCCGCACTGTAGTCGTGCTCCAGGTTGGGGGGTCCCAGTGCTGAGACCAAGGCAAGGCATCTAGCTTTGCCTCCTGCCTTGGTGTGACCGCCTTCGCCTGCTGCAGGGCACTACCAGAGAGCGAGGTCTGAGTTGGTTGTGAGTGCAAAACATGTTTGGGGCAAAGGGGTTGTTTCTCTCAAAGCTGGGACCTCTGCTGCTTTCTGTTTCTCAAAGCATGGCATCTCCAGGAGGGTGCAGGGGAGCAGAGCCTGCCTGGGAGAGGCAGCTGAAGCCCAGATGTGATCTTTCTGCCAGGTATTTGGGCTCTGGGCTGATGAAAGTGGCAGAAGCACTCGGTTGGCTCAGTTTTGTAACACCCTGTTGACATTTTTTAGCGCTGGGCTGGGATGGTTTTCTGCAGTAGCATCTCTGTTAGAGTCCCAAACATCCTCAGTGTAGAGAGTGCAGGTGATCTGGTGACAATGGGTTTGTCACTGAGAGCTGTCCTCTGAAAGCTCTCAAGCTTTCTGACAGTCAGTGGAGACACTCGCCCTGTGTAGGCAAAGGTGTTTTAGAAGGGGGGATTTGGAATGTTGCTGTTTCTCCTAGTTTTTATTTTCCTTGTGTGGCTGCTAGGAAAGTTCTTGGGCATTTTAAAAGTGGTGGGTTTGATCCCATGGCAGTGTCTGAGTCTTTATTATTAATATTTAGTCTTCTTGCGTTTAGTCAAAGTTAAATCTGCAATAAAGATGTGATTTAGCTTGTGAGAGCAAGAGCTCTCTTTTTTTTTGTGTAAAATACTAAATTTGCTGCGTTGAACACAGTGTTCTTTAAAACACAGTATTTGAAATTTGGCTCTTAACACTGGAATTTACTATTTGAGAGCAAATCTCATCTGATTTATGTTTATTCCCACTTGCAGTAGTGCTGTCTGTAGCGCAATAGCAGTGCCATCAGATGAAGAGTTTGAGAAGTATATAGTTGGAGTTACCCAATTTATCATGTGGGGGGTTATCTGGGTTGGTCTACACTGCAGCTGGTTGAAGGGTGAAAAGCTGCTTAATATCCATCTAGATTTTATGCAGAAGTGTTAATCTTTAAACAGCCCTCCTTGCTCCAGTAATGCTTTGTGAAAGTTTACCGAGGCATTGCATAAAAAAAAACCAACCCAAAACCAAAAAAACCTTTCATTCATCTAGTGAAAAGCAAAGACAAAGGTTTTGTCCAGCTGGTCCCTGAGGGCAGCTGCCTCTCCGTCCCAGGGGAGCCATGCATCCTCACGTAGTGTTGGATTATAAGTAGGTCAGGAGGACACATCTCCTCCCAAGGTCCTCCATCCAATAGACTTAAATTCTTAAGACAAGTGGTCGTGTGTGTGAGGGTGTGGAGAGATGGCTCTTGGAAGAGCAGTAGCCTAGAAATCTGGCGAAACGTATGTTGAGGGAGCACAAAGCTTGGAGGATGGTCCCTTTGCGCTCTCTCGGGTGTGTCAGACAAATTAATTGGATGATGTGTGGGTGGCATTTAAGAGAAGGAAATTAATAGCCCTCTTATTCTGGGACAATTTCCATGGAAACATTTAGTGAAAAGTTTGCATCTACAAACTCCACAGCAACAGCATCCTTCGGATTTGTGGGTGAGAGAGCTCCCAGTATAAGGAACCTTCTGCTGTATTTTTTTCCTACAAATCAGAAATCTATTTTAAACTTTCTAAACCTGAATTTATTACTTAATTAGAAAATCTCCATTTTGTTTGTGGATCCCCTCCCTTTTTTCCATCTTCCAGCAAAAAAATAAATAGGACTTTAAGAAAGCTGTGGAAGAGGCAGTGCAGCATGGACAGATTCTTGGCTGGGGAAGGATGTCTGACTCCTTTTGCCACAGTACACCCACAAATCAGGGGAAGCATTCAGGTGGCTTAAGGTGCATAACTGGATTAAATTGGATTAGAGGGAGGGAAGAGGAAGCTTTGCTTATGAACAATCATCTCTTGGTTGTGCAATTTTTTCCACTGTGGGGAGAACTGTAAGCGTTATGGTAGGAGCCTCTTGCTGTGGGGTGATAAAATCCTGGAGAAAGTGAGATGGAGAGAAACTGCTGTGCAGTGATTACAAGCAGGGGATAAATAAACAAAAAAAAGTTACTTTGGTTTACACACATGCATAAATTTCTCCTGCCACGGTTCTACTGATGTGTTTTTTCCTTGGGATTGTTTTTCCCCAATTTCTGGTATGCTTGAAAGTAAAACAGAGTTAAGATGAGTTCTTGCCCTGTTTCATCATTTTCCTGACACTAGGTGGGGCTGGGGCAGGAGGGATAGCACCCTAAAAGTTGGGTGTGAAAATGTTTAGTGCTGGAATTGTGGAGGTGCTTGGTTCTTTCCTTCTGGAAGGGTTAGACTGGAGCAGTGATGGAACGAGACTCTTAATATTTTACATATATTGGAGGTGGCTTTAAGTTTCAGTCAGTGTCTGGATCCTGTAGTCTGGGAAGGTGGTGTCTCTTGAGGGAGAGCCCTGCCTTTCACCCTGAACAGTGGCAGCAGTGCCCCACCTCTTGCTTTCTCTCTGGAGATGTTAGGTCTGTGTGATACGTTCTCTGGAGGTTTTGAAGGAGCTAGAGCTCCCTTCTGTGCATACAGCCTATCATTTGAGTCATGAGGTGTCAAAGTGTATGGGTGGTAAAATAGCATTGAACACATTTTCTTCTGTTTTGCAGAGATGCTGCAGTTTGTCAGTAACCAGGCAGGGGACTTCCCAGACCTGTTTTCAGATCATTTGTGCAGCACGTTCCAGGGCAGCAGCAGCAGTGGCAGCACTGGTGGGAGCCTGGAGCCACAGCTGCAGCGGCCGTACAGCCAAGTGCAGCTCCAGCCCTTCCCCCCGCCCCCCCCCCCCCCCCCGCCCCCAAGGCCGTCGCGCTCAACAACACAGGGGCAACCCCACCCCCCCCCCCGGGGCCGCCCCCTCCCGTCCGCCCCGC
>JANIJG010005356.1:0-20004 GCA_024611175.1 Megaceryle torquata
ACCCATAGCCTAGAGCAGGGCAATGCGGTGTCCGCGCTCGCCAAGTCCGCGGGGGGGTGGAGTGGGGGGGAGAAGGAAAAAAAAAAAAAGAGACAACATTATTTCCATCATATGTGGAAAGAAAATCTTTTGATCTACCTCAATACTAATGCAAATTTTTCCTGTACCTAACGGATACGGTGGCACAAAATGGGACCATACAAGTAAATGATGAGCTTAAAAGCAAAGGCCAAAACTTAATGTCTTTCAAATTAGGAAGGCAGGGAAATTAAATATGAAATAAGCCTTGGATTTTGCATTAAGTATTCAGGAAGAGATTGAGCTGGAGTAGAAGCTGCCTGCCACAGTCGCACGGCTCCAGCACAGCTATCACAGAGCGCAGCGTTGCTCACAGGCTGCCTTCACGGGGGCAGAAGTGTATTTATGTACACCCAATGGAACTTCCCAACATTAACTTGGCAGGTCCTTTCTAAGGGCACCATTTCTTAATATTTTAGATTCTGGAAGGGTAGAAGCTGAGACCACCTCCCGTAGTCAAAGACTCGGGGTCAGTTCTATTTAGGAGCGATGCTGCTGCAATAGCATCACCATCACATTTCTTTCAAAGATAACTGAGGTTGGCTTCCCACCACCATCTCACAAAAGATATGAACAGCTGCCTCACAGGCTGCTGACTCTGACCAAAACATACTGGTTGATCAGTTAAAAACATTAAATAAGTCCGAGCCTAAAAGCCATGCTCCAATATTACCTCTCTAAAGACAAACTGTCAAAGATGAGGACTGTGAACCAGATGACATTATGTTTAACTCCTGCAGTCATTGAATACTTCAAATAGGCATGAACAAGCTGTAATGTCCAGACAACCCACCAGACAAACATTTCATCTTGATCATCTCCTGTTAGGGATCAGTTCTACAGTAATTGATAACAGCACAAAGGATATGCCCTTTTTTTTCTTTTTTCCTTTTTTTTTTTAATTAGTTTGCATGTTGCCCAAACCTAAAGTGCTCTCTGAGTGAGAGGGAGTAGGGATGAAAAGAAAGGACCAACTCTGGTGACTGTGAGGAGGAGCTCTAGATGCACAAAATCACAGCGATGGGTAAAGGCAGCGAATCTCCCCTGGGACAGCTGTCAAGGGCGAGTTAAAGCAGCCTGCCTTACAGAAGAGCCTGCTTTGAACAGAAGTGATACTGAGCCAAAAACCCGGATAAAGCAGATGTTAAAGAAGCATCCAACAGCTCAGCAAGAGCTTTGCATAATCGTGAGTGCAGAGCTGGCAGCTGCAGGTAATACCACAGGGCTAGTTTTCTGCGTGTCACAGGAGCAGTTAAGGGTTTCTTCCCACAGTCGCCGCAAAGACAACAGGATGGCATCGGAGAACGCCGAGTCTTTACTTCAGGAAAGCAAGTTGAGTGGCCTCTGCGAGAGCTGCACAAAGTCAGCCACTAAATTTGGTCAGCTTGCCTTTGCTCTTGGTGTTTCAGAAGCCTGGAATCTCATTACTGTGAGTTAAAACCAACTTCTTCCTTGAAGGCCTAGCTGTTAGGGTGCAGATAGTAAAGGCACTGCTGTCTGCTGCGGGGTCACCCTTTCTTCTCTTAAGTGTACACTTGACACCCACCTGCCTTGATCACAGAATCCCAGAATGTTAAGGGTTGGAAGGGATCTCGAAAGATCATCTGGGCCAAACCCCCTGCTAGAGGAGGGCCACCTAGAGCAGGTCACACAAGAATGCGTCCAGGCAGGTTTTAAATGTCTCCGGAGAAGGAAACTCCACAACCCCTCTGGGCAGCCTGTTCCAGGCTCTGTCACCCTCACCGCGAACAAGTTTTTCCTTAAATTTCTTTGGAAGCTCCTATGCTCCAGTTTGCACCCATTGCCCCTTGTCCTATCCTTGGACATCACTGAGCAGAGCCTGGCTCCATCCTCCTGGCACTCACCCTTTACATATTTATGAACATGAACGAGGTCACCCCTCAGTCTCCTCTCCTCCACACTAAAGAGCCCCAGCTCCCTCAGCCTTTCATCATAAGGGAGATGCTCCACTCCATCATCTTTGTGGCTCTGCGCTGGACTCTTTTGAGCAGAGTGCAAGTATTGCTACTTCACCGAGTGCAGTGTATTGCTACTTCTGCGTGAGTACCGTCTGTAGCTGTAGCCACCCCAGGGCACTTCCAGCAGCGGAGCTAAAAGTGTTTTGTCTAAGCTTATCATGCTACAGAAACAAGATAAATCCAAGACACAAATAAGCCGCTTTTTAAGCCAAGTAAGACCATCTGAGCAGGAGTTTGCATTTAACTAAGGTGACGCTATTTGTTATCGTGACGAGAAGAGAGGAAGAAGAAAGTCACCAGTTCAGGAAGCTGCAACACTTGCGAGTTTGCAGTGCTGTAGTCAGCATCCTCTCTACGTTCACCTACCCCTCTCCTCTGCTCCTCAGCACGGCCCATGTCAGCTGAAACTTCACTTCAGAAAACCAATGGGAAAAAAAAAAAAAATTGCACTAAGTCCATCAGCCAACAGAGACAATGAAAGGAAGTTGTAGAAAGAATCGTACACAGTGCGAGCAATGCCCAGACCACTTGCTGGCTCTGGTCATAGGTTATTTACACCTTCACCGAGTGACAGCCCATGGTACTCTCCGGGCTGACACTACACGTGTTTAATAGCAAGACTTAGCAAATTATTCACTCTGTAACTGCCCATAGGGCCTGTGCATCTGATCTGCTTTCACTGGGACATACTCCCAGTGCCTCCTCCTGAATCCCAAGGTCCTTCCCTCCCTCAAGAACCACCAGCAGCCCATAAATACTGTCAGCCCACGGGTCTGCAAATGCCCGAGGCCCTGCCACTGCAACAGAGAGGAACACTACCTTTGGGGGTGCTTGGTGCAGCGGGAGTCTCTGCTTGCACAGCATCTGATCATACTCCTCAAACTGTGCAGTGAGGGCAGAGTCAGGCCGTGCCCACTGGCTGACACCATCACTTTCTCGACATCCACTGGATGCCTTGCAAAAAAGCAGCATAAATCCACAGAGGAGGAAAAAGTCTCTTTTGCACTTCTGTGCAAAAAAACTTCTGTCACTCGTGCGTCTTCATTTTCTACTTCTCCTTTCTCCTGGCGTTTTCCTTTGTGTTCCTCCCAGCTCAGAGTATTTTTACACACCTTTAGTAATAAGGGAGAATGAATAGTTCTTTGCACAAGTAAAAGAAAATTACACACGAATGTAAAGAAACAGGATTTTTAATATCCCTTTTCATTCCAGTGCAATATTTTTTAAATGATTACACCTTTATACTTGCTCCTAATATCCTCTCTCACTAAACTAAAGGGATTTGTCTTGCATTTCTCTAAATACTTTACTGCCCAATCCTATTACTGAAGGCAAGTGACTGGTATGAAGTCTCTGACCCTCGCAGCAGAGCGCAACTGGCCAGGCCAGCTCTGCGACAGGCGCCTGTATGGCACACGGCGGTGCGCAGCGCCCAGCCCCGGGAACAGCAGCAGTAGATATGGTCAGAAAAAAAAAAAAAAATCATGTAAATATCACAGTAGAGCTTCTCTTTTATATCACCTTTAATACTTCCTCATGAAACATGCACTCGGGGGGAGGCTGACAATCACCACAGAGCAAAATGAACAAAATACTTGGTGGGCGGCTGAGTACAGACACACGACAGCATCAAATAGCAAGATTTTTGAGACAGTTTCCACCACCTCCCTGCCCACAGCTGGGTAGGTCTTGAGAGAAGGGAAGAGCCACAGAGCTGGTAGAAGTGTTTCCAACCAGCAACGTGGCAACATCAAACGACCTGCTGCACCCTGTGCCTGGCTCTCCGCAGGGCTTCGAATCACGCTAAGGCTATACGAGGAAATCCATTCTAAATTACAATTTTTAAGGAGGTGAGTTTCGTTTTAGCAAAATTTGTTGATTGCCCTGGAAATATTTATAAACGCCGTGTAAAAGACAGCTAGCCATTTTCTGGACAGAAGGTTGGGTAATGAGGATTCCCCCTGCAATATGTGATCTTTATTATTTGATATTTAAAAAACATAAAGGAAAACCCACGCAAAGGAAGCAAGCATACACATTCCAATAATCTCTATTTGATATATTAAACAGGGACACATTTTCTCTCACAAAACCTCATGTCCCACAATCCAAAAATGCCCTGAAAGTGCTAATGACACCAGAACAACAAATGAACTTTCCATTACCGAAAAAAAAAAAAAAAAAAGAAAGGAAAAGACATGTCAATAACGACACGCCACCGGGCTGCACAGCCGACACGGGAGCAAGCACAGCCTCTCCTCCAGGTTTCTCCCGAAGAAAGCCCCAGCCCTGCTGAAGAAGCAGAGCCTCTGCCACACTCCCAGAGCATTTACCAGCCAGCAGCTCACTCGGGGAGCAAAAGCAAAATTAAAAGCAAACAAACAACAACGACAAACAAACAAACAAACCAAAAAAGACCAAACAACTTAATTTAGCTGGAAATTAAACCCATTTTGCTGGCAGGAAGATAAAAGCAAAGCGAGCACGGAGGGGACTGCTCAGACTGAGTGCTCTACGGAGCCCAAAGAGATGTTGGGGCGGATGCAGGTGGGGGTGGGAACAGAACCCAAAAGGGGGACCAGCTCCGGGGCTATTTGAGAGAAAAAGTATCCGGCAGGTGATTCGCACCTGGAAGCCGTGAAGGAATGAGGCCGCCCATGCAGGTGCTTCTCCCAGCTGTAGAAAATCTCTTTTGCTCGCTGAGATTGTGTTCGCTGCGAGCAACCCTGGCAGAATCGAATTATTGGTGATGCTTCCCGCTTCCCTTCCCCATATCGGAAATAAATAAACGATACTTTTGGTCTTACCTGTTTCTTTGGAGAGCGTTTCTACAGTTTTTGGTTTTTTGAATATGTGGGCGTCCTGGAAGCTCTGCCCGGAATCAAACCCGACCTATCGCACTACGGAGGGAGGCGGCGAGCACCAGCCCGGCTCGCCGGTACACTGCTAGAGTGGCGAGGATTGCGGGAGGGGGGTCAGGGCAAGGCATGTCCTGCCTGCCGCTCTGAGTAACCACAACATGCTGGCACGAGTATTCGTTTATTTTAAAATCGATGAAAGTTCGGGGAACGCAGAAAAGTCCGATATTTCGAAGGGAAGGGGAAACTAAAAGAAAACTCGCCTTGTTTTGCTCTCCCCCATCAAGCAAAGCTGAGGCTCGGGGTGATGCTGGGGGGAAGCCGGCGGCACCGCGGGGCTCCCCATCGCTGCCTTCGCCCCGGGCCCGCCCGCCGGGGAGGGGACTCCCCTCGCATCAACACCTCCTTCCAAAACCGTGACTCCCTTCCCTCTGGGCTCCGGCACGACTCAAGGTTGGGGAGGTAGGGGCGACTTGCGGGGCCGGGGCTAGGGCAAAGCCGCCCCGGAGAGGCAGGTGAGCCCAGGCCGGGCCCCGGCGCTCCTAGAGGCGGTGGGGGCCGGCGCAGAGGTCCCCCTCCTCCAGGATGTCCACCTCGTCCTCGGGGTCCTGGAGAAGGAAGGGGCCGGAGGGACCCTTGCGGGACTCGGCGCCGGCCGCCTCTGGCAGCTCGGGCTCGGGGGAGCTCTGCTCCCGGCTCTCCTCGCCGCCCGGGTGCTTGGGGTCGTCCTGGGTTTTCCGCAGCTGTTTTTTGTGCTTCATCCGCCGGTTCTGGAACCAAGTTTTCACCTGAGAAGAGCAGGAGGGGAAGGGAAAGGAAAAACAAATAGAAAAAAAAAAAAAAAGAGAAATAGCCATTAAAAGGCGACAGTGGGGATGCTGCGTGGGATAAGGGGTGGGAAAAGGTGCCAGACCCCTTCCCGGCGGGGTGATGCCCATCCCCGCCACCCCGGTACCTGGGTCTCGGAGAGGCTGAGGGCCGTGGCCAGTTCCACCCGTTCAGGCGTGGAGAGATAGCGCTGGATCTCAAACCTCTTCTCCAGGCCCGAGAGCTGCGAGTCGGAGAAAACGGTGCGGGCTTTGCGGCGGCGGCAGTGCTTCCCGGGCAGCTCGGCGTGAGCGTGGTGCTGGAAGAGAGCTGGCACCGGCACTCCTGGGGGGACACACGGCGGAGACCCGGGCTGCCGTCGGGCAGGGAGCCGAGCCCGAGGCTGCCCGGGGGCTGCCGCCCTCTGCGGCCCCCGGCTGGCTGCAGCAGCTCGGGAGTGGCCTCTCCCCCTTCCTCGTCTATTTTTTTTTTTTTTTCGTTTATTTCTTTTTAGATATCGTTTTATTCGTTTGGGTTTGGGGGTTTTGCTGCTCTGAAAACAGCGCTTCGCCTCTGCTGAAGCCTCCCCAGCAAGGTAAAGGCGAGGTGAGGCTGGCAGGGAAACCTGCCCCTTCCCGGCAATAAAACCACAACGAAATAGACACGGGAAAAAGAAAAAAAACCCCAAAAATTATGGGAGCCTTGAAAAAGGCTTGGGGGAGAGCGGTCCTCCACGGCTGCGCCCGTGCACAGCTCGGCCTGCCCCATGAGAAACTTTGGAGCAGGGTTTCCTTCCCGAGCGGGGAACGGGCACGGGAAGGGCCGAGTGCGGAGCTCTGCGCTGGCAGAGCCTCAGGCTCCGGCCGGGCGGGGGGAGCTTTTCTCGGCCCCCGGGAGGAGAGCCGGCACAGCCCCAGCAGTGATGCTGGAGGTGGGAAAGCGAAGCCTGGTCACCGTCTGGAGGGAGAAGGCGAGGAAAAAGCGATGTTATCCGTCCAAAAAATAAAAGTAAATAAAGAAATAAAGGCAAAGAGAGAGAGAGAGAGAGAGACCCTCGAGATCTCGGGCAAACGAGTGAATGAGAAGCTGCAGGGCGGTGGGATCCTTTCACCGATAACGACGCCGGCGCTGCCCAGGGCTCCGCCAAGCCGGGAGCTGCGGCCGGCGAGGCTCGGTCAGCCGGGGCTGCCCCGCGGCCAAAGGCGCTCCGGGAGTGGCTGGTGGCTCTCGCCCCGGGGGAACGCAGCCACAATTTCGGTGAAGGATGCAGAAAGGTGCCCATCGCCCCAGAGGGGCTTGTCTTTCACTCCTGGAGCATGTCCCGTCTGGGGCTGAGGACTCTTGTCCCCACCCGAGTCCCCACCTCGACGCCACCTGGCCACAAACTCCGCAGCTTCCTCTTGCGAAGGGCTGCACTTACCCGAGGTGGTGAGAAAGTAGGGATGGTGGTGGTGGTGATGGTCCGGCTTGTGCAGGGCAGGGTGCGGGTGAGGCGCCAGGAGGGTCGGGGTTGGCATCAAGGGGTACCCATAGTCCAAGAGGGGGACGCGGGAGGCCAAGGAGCCGGGGAAGTGCTCCGGGGGCACCTCCCGCAAGGGCTTGGGCTTGTGCAGCAGGATATCCTCGATGAAGAAGGAGGTGGGCCTGGGCGCGGAGACGGGGTGCACGGGAGAGGTGAAGTTGAGGTTCATTTCGGTTGTCCCCCTGCTCGGGCGGCGCGGAAGGGAGCGAGGCGGGCTGAGCGCTGGCTGCCGGAGGAGAGAGGGCGGCCGGCTGCACCTCCCGGGGCCGAAGTTAATAACTAAAAATAATTATATTAAATAACTAAAAATTAAAAAAAAAAATCCGGACAGAAAATAAATAATAATAATTTAAGATAAAATATTTCCCCAGCCAGAAATAAGCGGAAAGAGTCGGGGGATGCGAGACGGGTGGGCTCGGGCTGCGCGGGGAGATGCGCGCCTGTGAGGCGCGGTGGGCAGGGGGCTCTCCAGCGAGCCAATCGCGATCGGGCGGGGGACGAGGGGGGGACGGGGGACGGGCCCGCCGGGCCACCCAAACCACCGCCGCGGCTCGGAGGGTGCGGGGAGCGGGCGCGGAGCCGCTCGGGTGCCGCACTGCCCCGCGCAGCACAGCGCGGCTGCCTCAGTCCTGGACTCAGCGGAGCGGTTGGGGCCTTTTCCCAAACATGAGTGTTTTCTCCTATTTCTGTAAGAGCAAAAACTTGGGAGGAAAAAAAAAATTGCTGTCTCTTTCCCGACCTGTCCCACGCTCCACTCCCGCTCGCAGCTTCTGCCTCTCTGCTCAGTAAAAAACCCGTCGGGGTTTTGTTTCTATCCGTTCTCCGCTCAGTACTGATTTGTTGTTTTGGTTGCTTGTTTTGGGTTTTTTTTTTTTTTTTTTTTTTTTTTTTTTTTTTCTTTTTCTTTTTTTTTTTTTTTTTTTTTTTCCCTTTTTTTTTTTTTTTTTTTTTTTTTTTCTTTTTTTTTTCTTTTCTTTTTTCTTTTTTTTTTTTTTTTTTTGAGTAAAATTGCTCAAAACAACAACAACGAAAAACCCTCCAAAAAGAAAATAATCAAAACCAGTTTTGCTTTTAAGTCTCTGGGAACATATGAAAGGCCCAACTGCTCTTTGCTGAATTAGAAAGACTGAACAAAGGTGTTTGTCTATTCAGGAAATTAGATTTTAGACTACCAACAGTTCAAAGTCTATTCAAGACAGAATCCAACAAAAGTGAGAGACTCCTGCACTGGTTCCCATCTACCAGACAAGTTTTGGTGGCAGCCAGTCCCTTCGAAGAAAACCCAAGCAAACCATACTCAACTGGAATTTGAGTGTGCACTTATTTATCATTAGCTCATCATCAGAAGATTTTGAAGCTTTATAGACTGCCTTCCTGGCTGGAGGAGGGGCAGGGAAGAAGAGCAAACGTGAACTCGGCTCACTAAGCGCGTCTGCAAGATCGGGCTGAAATTCCTCTCCTGGAACCAACATCCACGCTCGATGGCCAACGGGCAGTTACTCATAAAGAAACCGAAAGCAGAGAGCCGCTGAGTCCTCCTTTTGTGCTGGTGACAAAAAAATCCAAACTAAATATGTAAAGCCAAAAGGGAAAAAAAAAAAAAAAAAGGAAAAAAAAAAAGAAAAAGAAAAAAGAAGAATTCTTCCCCTTCCCTGACAGCCTCCGGCATCAGTCAGTCATCGAATCGGAGAACCAAAGGAGCGCGAGTCTTTCCCACCCACATGGTGTCATTTTCTCATCGCAGGGACAGCGGCACTCGATGGGATGAGGAGTGGTCTTCTTGCATCCTATAAAGCCTGGGGCGTATCCAGCTGGGATTAAAGCAGATTCCACAGTAATGTGGTATAAAAAGGATGGCAGAAACTGGAAAGTCTTCCTCTCGGGCATTCCTCTGCATTATTTCCACGTGGCGGACTGTGGGATGGACCGGGGGGGAATCATATCCAGGAGATACTCGCGCTGGCGGTCTACTGCCGAGGACGACTTGTGCACAGCTAAACTAGGATTAACAAAGGGTAAAGCCCCACCTGAGGAGACAGGAAAGAGAAGAGGGAACGAGCGTCACGGGGGGATACAAACACGAGACAACACAGCGGCAGAACCACACTGCCCGCATCTGATCCGCGTGAGAACGGGGCACTCCTGGCCACGAAGGTCAGGGACCTGCAGAAGATGAAAGCTTCCAAAATCACCCCAACACAGAGGAGCAACATTTTTGTACCAGGAATGAAGATCTGAGCAGGTTAGAGCTCTCTGCAATGAAATTACGTTTTAGATGATAAATTAAACTGACATAAATAAATGAATAAAAATAGAAATAAATCCACTGGATACTGGGCAAGAAAGTCAATTACAAAAGAGTGATTTGCCACAGCACTTCCTTCCTGGAGATCCTCATTATCATTTATGGAAACAAACGACACTTCTCAGGTCGGACTCTTAGGTATATATCACAAAGATTGGATTAGAATTTTGTGATTTCTATTTGTTCAAAGCCGCAGCTTTAGTTATTTCAGCACCCGGAGAGCTCTGGGAGTGCGTGCTGCAGCCTCACCTAGAGCAAAACTGTCTATCTGCAGCAGTAAATGTTCTGTCTGGAACCAGTAAACGTTCTGCCTGGAACCAGTAAACGTTCTGCCTGGAACTGGTGCTTCCAGCAAAGAGCAAACTCCAGTCAGAACTCAACAATGGACTCTGAACTCCCAGAAAGGGGAGATAAACTCCTGCAGCATGGCAGTGGCCGCGCACGGGGACTCGGCAGGGAGCAGCCGGCCGCTGCCCGTTTCGATGTGTAGAGCAGGAGGTGTTGTTTGGTGACACCACCCGGCCACCCCCCGGGAGGAGCACGAACCGCCGGGGAAGCGAGTGCCGGCAACAGCGCGGAGCGCAGCGCGGCAGGGCCCACGAGAAGCCGCCTTACCCGCAGAGCTGCGGTTGAGGACAGAGCGCGGGAGAAAGTACAAAGAGAAGAAACTTGAGAGATCTCTACCTGTGTTGATGGGAGTCTTCTTCCAGGCGGCAGCGCTGCCCTTGCTGACTGGCCTCTCAGCGTGCTTACCTGGCCTGCTCCCAAGTGCTGCTGCAGACGAGGCGTTCTGCAGCTTGGGGGACTGGCTAAATGCATGCAACACTCCTCGGGGAGCTCCAGGAGGACCTCGGGACATCTGGCTGGAACTCTGGCAAGAGAGCAAGCGGTGAGACAGGCAGGGCAGGTTTCTGTCTCTCACGTACAACTGCCACCGCCCCTCTCTCCTTCCTTGGCTGCTTCTGCCAAGTCTGGAATTCGTTACTACAGCTCCAGGGCTCAAAATCTCCACGACATCTCTACAACAAATTAAGAATCAGCTTCTGAAAGCACCTGCAAGGATGAGGAATTGTAACCCACTGCAAAGTGGCAAAAAATGTGCTGTGTAAGCACCTCCACCCACAGGCAGCACCGCTTCCCTGTGGTCAGTGCCCAAGCAGCACTTCAGCAGCTTGTGTGTCTTCCTGTAGAAGGTGCTTCTACAGGGTGTGTGAGACCCAGTCTGTCATGGATGGCTGCTGCCACCACCGTAAACCTTCACAAGCACCAGGATGTGTTCCTGGCTCTAGACAAGGTTTTTTTGCTACCTCGGGTCTATTTTCTCCTGCTCCTTTGGTGCTGGAGCACCTCTTTCCATTTGGTACGTCCTAAAGAAATTCAGGAACAGGCTTTGCAGGATAGGAGTTAAATAACCTGGATAATTACAGTGATTAACAGTTGGACTTGATGATCTTAAAGGTATCTTCCAACCAAAACAATCCTATGGTTCTATGACTCTGCAGAAAACCTCCACTCTCTCTTCTGCTCTTCAGAACACAAAGTGTCAGGTCCCCACATGACAAAAATAACTTTCACCTGCCTGGTTTTAAGCTTCCACTCGACTCACAGGGCGTGGAGCTTAAATACAGCGACTCCACGCATCAGCTTGATACCTCAGTCCCAAACACTTGTGCTTGGAGCTGCGGGACCTTCTTCCCACCACCCCCAAGGTCTGAGTTCTGGCTCCTCACCTGCTTGAGCGAGTGGTGCTGCACGATGGGGTCTGACTTGGTCTGTACGGGAGACGCCGTCTGCTGCAGTATCCTCTGCTCGATCTCCTGCTCCTGCTGCAGCGCTTTGACGAAGGCAGCCTTCAGTCGGTTGGTGTGCTCAGCTTTCAAGGCCTTTTTCTGATTTGATGTCATGCAGGTTTCACACATGATGGTTCCGTTCTTCTCCTCCCTCCAGCGGCAGGTGAAGTCAGTCTTACACTGAGCGCACATATAGGGCTCGCGAGATGATACAGCAACCGAAACTTTACCTGCAGAACACCAACCAGCTTAGCTCAGCTCCACCCGTGGCTCCCCGAGTATTTTTCCTTCCTGGAAACCTCAAGAATATTCCAGCATTAAGAAAACCAACAAAGCAAGCCCTCCACTCTTAAGTCTGAAGCCTTTACCCTTTAAATCTTTAACCTCTGCTTCTGTGAGGGTGTCCAGCAGATACTTCTTCAGATACTGCTTAGAGAATTTAGTGGTGACAGACAAACCAGTGGGTGGTAGGAACTGGACAGCTCTGGGAAGAACTGGATGCATTTTAGAGACACATTTACCATCGGTGTCCAGCCTGGGAGAAATTGCTATGGGTTTTTGTAGAGTTTTTTTTGGTCCTGTTGGGACAGGACAAGGGGGGATGGTTTACACTAAACCAGGGAGATTTAGGCTGGGGAGGAGGGAGAAATTGTTGGTGCTGAGGGTGGTAAGAGCCTGGCCCAGGCTGCCCCATCCCTGGCACCATTGCAGGGGAGGTTGGCCGGGGCTCTGAGCACCCTGCTCTGCTTGCAGATGGCCCTGCTCCCTGCAGGGGGGTGGGCCCAGATGAGCTGGAAAGATCCCTTCCCACCCAAACCAGTCTGTGATTCTGTGATTATTCCATAGAGCCCAGAGAGGATTGTTCCTCGAAAGTGAGGAGAGGTTTTTAATGCTATCTCACCTTGAGTCTCCAACAAATTCTGCACAACTTCTTCCAACCCGACCAAGTAAATAAATTCGTTATTAGCTGCACTCGGTAGGAAGTTCATCTCCGGCGCAGGCGGCTTGGGAGGAGGGATCTCCAGCAGCGTCTTCTCCAGCTGCTTCCGCAGGGCGAGCTTGGCGGCAGCTTGCCGGCTGGCCGGCGACTCGTTGGAGTTGACGATGGAAGCGGCGCTGGTGGTGGTGGCGTTAGCCTGAGCGGATGTCACGGTTGTACCTTTGATTGAAGTGGGAGAAGCCTGGGAGGAAACACGACACAGCTTCAGAGGGACCGGTGCTCTCGAGACACGTGCTCCTCTCCGCCGAGGGAGGGACGCGGCCTCGGCTCCGCGTGTGCGCTGAAGGCTGGAGACTTGTGACAAGACCCAACCGCCCGCCTCTAAATCTTACTTTTCTGGGTGACCAAAGAGTCCACAACGCCTACATTTACTGCTGCAGATGGCCCTGCTCCCTGCAGGGGGCTGGACCAGATGAGCTTCAAAGGTCCCTTCCCACCCAAAGCAGCCTGTGATTCTGTGACATTCTAACGCACAGCTTCACACTGAAACCAAACGTGGAACGAGGGACAAAATACAGCTCGCTGAAATAACGTGTATTTCCTCCCAGTTCTCTGATGCTTTTCCTCCTTCCTGTGTACAGGAGGTGAACAGAGAAAGGGCCTCCACAGGGAGAAGGAGGAGCGGTAATAAGCAGCCACACCAGTCACAGGCAGCGGGCCACATCATTAGACACAGCAACCCCACGATCGTTAATTACGACCGCTCATCCCGATGTGTTCCTCCGAATGCTACATTTAGCCCCAGACCTCTTCCGGAACCCACCTGCGGGATGTTGACGAGCAGGCTGGTGTTGGGGACGTTGGCGACGCGGATCAGACCCTGCTGGATGATTCGCTGCCCCTGGATCTGCACGCTGGGGACCGAGGCGCGCGGCGCCAGCAGCAGCGGAGGCGGCCCCGTGCTGGAGTGCTGTCGGATGTTGTGGATTTGCTGGGAAGACACAGAAATGGGCTGATGCAATGGGTGCCATGAGCGATGGGGAGGGTTGGAGAGTGGGAAGGAAGCGGTGGAGTCAGGTGGGATGATGTGAGCGAGTGGAAATGAGGCAGGGCAGGGAACGCAAAGAAAGCGTGATAATTAACATCCGCGTCAAATCGTGGCGTTTCTCCCTCTCTCTGTCAAAACGGAACAAGGAGAACGTCACGTGGCAGGAGATGCTGCGCGAGGCCATCGCATTACGGCCAAAATGACGGTGCCAAAAATCAAAGTTTCCGAGTCAGATTTCTTTCCACACAGAGGGTTGTTCCGCCTGTTTCATTGCAAAGGTGATGGGAAAGCTGTTTCTTAGAGTGAGGTTTTCTCCATAATCAGAACAGAAAGCAAATGAAATCCCACATTTCCACCTTCCTCTTTAACACTGGCTGTACAACAGATAGAAGTTGACCCTTGACTGCAAAATAAACCCTCGTTTAACAAGGAAATATTTTTTTCCTGGTATCCCACGGAATTCATAATTTCAGAGACCGTATCCAGCTGAACGCTGCTCTCCTACTCCTTCAGTGACACCAAGCGTGCTCTTTTCTGGCACACGTGTGATAAAGATCCTGCAAAGCAGCACTTCCAGTCACCTATCTCACGTCAGCAGCTCTTACTCAATCGCAAGACAGAGATGATGAGGGGGGAAAAACCCCTGAGTTTTAGCATTTGAAAAGGTGAAATTGGTAAGACAGAAATAATACTGAGGAGAAGAAAATGGAAGAATGAGGGATTGCGTTTCATTTCCGCCGCTGCCACTCTCCTAACAAGCGGGTGAAGCTGGAAGCCTGGAAATGAACTTTCATAAAGACGGTGAACCCAGGGCCTCGGCGCAGCCGGGGCAGCAGCTCCAGCAGGATCCTGCAGCACCACTGGGCTTTCTCGTGCTTCGCTGGAGGTGTGACGGGGCAGCACAGTCGCAAACCCAGACTGCTGCGGGATCTCGTATTAAGAGATTCCAGCAAGAACTTCTCAGGTTCCCTGCAGATGAGCAGAGAGGTGGCTAAGGGAGTAGTTAAGAAGCACTAAGGAAAAGCAGAGCGGCTCTACCCCGTGGTGACCACTCACCTGCGCTCCTCTGACCAGAGGCGGCATCACTATCTGCGTGTTCTGCTGCGTTCCTAACTTTGCAGAAGTCTGCTGTCCTCCGCGGACCAAGGGCGGGGGGATAACGGTGCCCGGGATCCGCGTAGACGAGGTCTGCAAAACAGAGAAGGCTTTGCTCGCACGGCTCTGCCCTGGTCGGCCGAGGTGCCTGCTCTCTCCTGCTGCTCAGCGTGCTGGGAAGCAGCACCCGCAGCCTCGCGCAGCAGTGCGGATGCGACAGCAGCCTGGCTACCTGCTCGGGGCTGATCTCTCTCATCCTGCACAGAATTCAGAAGGTAAGGAGCAGTTCTGACTGACATTTTCACCTGCCCTGCTGACAGCCGGGGAACTGCTGTACCGAGACACCAGAGGCACACGCCACGGCCCGGGGGCAAGAGCAGGGGGCACAGAGCGCAGCTCTCCTCTTGGGAGGGCGGGATGATGTGGTGTCAGTCTGTAGGACAAGAGATGGCTGGGCTGGCTTCAGTGCAGTCAGTGCTCAAAAGGGGAAAAAAAAAGAAAAAAAAAAAAAAGGTATTTTGGAGGGGAGCAAGAGAATGGGGAAATACAAATTGGTGTCTTCGAGGAAAAGACCGGGGCAGCCAGAAGTTGGAGATGCAGGAACCTGAGGAGGCGAGCACCAGCAGGTGCATGGATGTGGGAAGGGAAAAAAGATACAGGAACAGGGGAAAGCTTTAGAAAAAATGGTGAAAAAGAAAAGAAGTCAGGCTAAGGAAGTTTGAAAAATTGCTGCCCATGTTTTTGGGCTGCAGCCTGCCTTAAATCCTCAAAGTCCCTCACGACGCTCGAGGAGGCGACCTGCGCATCGCGTACACTCCTGCAGACTAACGCCGGGCAATCCAGCCTGAGAAGCACTCGCTGCTCGGCACCAACAAACCTCTCCAGCCTCTGCGTGTGGCTTTACAGACCTTTGCCACTTCCCTCAACCCCCAAACTGACCATCACCTGTGAAGGCTCCCACTCCACCAGGTACCGTGTGTCCACGCACAGATTCGGGCAGGTGGGGAGTTCTATCTGCTGCTGTTACGCCTTTCAAGTGAAGGCCAAATGTCAACTCAACTCCTACGCACAGGAATTAGTAGAGTTTTTGCAGTCAAGCAAAAGCAGATGGAGGGGAGGTTAATTTGCCCAAACACTACAAATTAGACAGAGTAACTTCAGTTCTGGATTCTTAGCTCCCAGCTCTCGGCTCTGTCCGACCGGAGTCTCACTGTCTGATCGCTGAAGATTTAACTCGTGGTCCAGTTCCTCTGAAAGTGCTGTCTTCAGTGCAGGCACCGTGCCTCAAGGAAGGCATCACTCCAGCTGACAGACTCTGGGAATGTTTCCTGAAGGGATAGTGAATTCACCCCTTCCCTTGAGCACAGCGTTCTGGGGGACTGTGAAGTTTTCTGGTTTGTGCTGAGGTGGTTCTGAAATTTGTTTCGAATTAGCCCAAGGTAAATAACCAGAAATATTTTAAATCCAGAAGTGAAACAAGATATTGGGCTCCAGAGGGAGATTAGGCTGACAGATGTCAGTGGCCTCTGCCGTTTCTTTTTTTCCTTCCCCACGGCTTTCCAACGTTTCATCTAATTTAGTCTGAACCAAGATCTCTCCTACCTTCCTGTGCCATTCAGCCCCCAAGCCAGAAGAGAAAATCACACGATCCACTCAGCTCTTACAGTTAATCACACTGAGGGCACAATCAAGCCTCGAGGGTACGGCGACAGGCAGCCACGGTATTTCTACGACATAACTCGTGGCAGCCTCCTTCGCCAAAGGTCCTTACTTGTGGCACGGACACATTTATCAGCAGAGGGGATCAGGATGATCAGCCACTGAAAAATAAGCTTATGAGAGTTATCTCCGTGCGACATCCTTCTTTTCTCTCCCACCCCTATCCTTCTTAAAGCTCGGAGTGGGGTTTCGGGAGTTACAAATAAAAATCCACGTGGCTCTGAGCCATTACTGCGAGGGGTCTGTCCTTCCTGTCCTGTGCACCTTGCTCTCCGCTGCGCGCCCTGAACCTGGCAGCCTGGCCCGCCCCACTGACCTGGAGGGACGATTTGCCAGCAGGAACGCTCTGCGGTCCCCGCACCAAGGGCGGAGGGGTGGCCACAGCACTCCCAGAGGAACCGGCAGGCTGGAAGAGGAAAAACCAGAAAAGAAAGCAGACGAGTGTAAGGGTGTAAGCAGAATTACAGAAGCTAAGGGAATAAAAGCGTTTACCTCCTTGCGCCTCCGTAAGAGAATCCTCAAAGACTGCGGCTTCCCCCCTCCCTCCCCCAGCCCCTTCCTCCTCCGAGCATCTCAACATGCGTATTTAAACAAGGAAATTATTAGGTAAGTACAGATAAGATTATACCAGGAAAACAAGAGGGTCTATACACCAAGAGCAGAGCAATGTGTAAATCTCTTTTAGCAGTCTCGGCTTAGAGCCCACTTCAGCCTCACCCACCAGTACTACCAGTCTCAGCTAACTAATGCGAAGTGAAAAAAACATTTAGGAAAAAGACTTCAGATATTAAGAAGTTTAGGACAGGCCATTTCACCCTCGTTAGTTCGAGCATCCAGAGCTCATTGCTCAGCATTCAGAGGGTTGAGAGAGGCAGGTACTTGCATTAGTTTTAATCCCATCTACTGAAAAACTCGGAAGTCCAGGAGAAAGATGCCAATAAAACCACCAAAACCATCCAAGAGAGCTCTGTTCTCCCCCAGCAGCACCTGGGGTGCACTGACACCTACACTTGGCCCCATCACAAAATACACTGTCAGCATCTCACGCTGTAAAATAAAATTATTTAGTTGCCATTGTTACAGATCCTTGAAATTCAGCCTGCGCCCGAAGAGCAGCGCGTGGGGCGTTCGCACCCCCACCTGCCGACCTGCCCCGCTCTGCCCCTGCCACCTCCACCCTTCAGGGTCACTGGGAGCAGACTGGGAGACTGCCCGGACAGAAAGGTGGATTTTTTGGCTGGGCTGGTTTCTGCTGAAAACAGCTCTGCTCCCAGTGCTCCGGACACTGCACCTGGTTCTGAGAGACAAGGGCGGGGAGAAAAGAGGAGGAAGGGAAGGGAGCTTGGGCGCAGGGGGGGGCTGAACCATCCCTTCCAGGGACCACCGGGGTTTTTGGATGGTGAAGCAGCGTGCAGCCAAATACAGACTTGCTTTACCTGCCAGGACCTGCAATCCTGGTCGTCTGCCATGCAGCACAAGGCGCAGCCCTCGGCCACCAGCTCCCAGAGCCTGGTGCTCAACCGCCTCAGCGCGACCCGTCAGCACGGCTGTTAGCAGCGAGAATCCCCCAAACGCCATCTCCGCGCGGCACGAGGGGCTGGACAGAGCCTTAGTAATGGGAGGTGCAGCAGGTTCATAAACCCAGCTGGGTTTTAACAAAAGAGTCTTAAGGTTTTGAGCAGGCTGCGACAGGCTAAAGTGGCTTGTCTGTCGCGTGGCCTTGGCAGGACAAAAAAAGGGTGTTTCACAAGGACTGGTTAACAGGGCAAACCGCTACAAACTTCATCGAGATGTTAGGAGCAGTGAGATACACTTTGTTTGAAAGCTCTCGTGGTCCACAGGTTACGGCAACTGCCACAGTTACTGAGATTTGTTTCCTCTCCATTTCAAAAGATGAGGTGATAAGCATCTGTAGGAAAATAAATACCTTCTGAGTAGTGGTCTCCTTCTGGATTTGACTTTGCCGGAGCTTCTTCAATAAAACAAGCTTTGCTTCTTCTAACCGCAGCTCCTCTTTCAGCTGTTTGATCATTCTCTCGCGCTCCTCTGGACTGCTCTTCTGCAGGGCCGGGCAGAGGGTGGGAACACAGGGAGAGGGAAGAGACAGATACAAGTTACGACAAGGACTCTCAGCAGCATCATTGTCGTGCGTGTCTTGCTGTCACTGACGTGCCTGCAACGTGTGGACACGGACTGGGTGTGGAGGAAGAACTCAAAAAAAGTATTTTTGGAGATATTTTCAGTAGCAAAACAAGTAAATGAGGATCAGACAACAAATCTGTGCTACACCACACCGAGTAAGGGACGCTGCGTCCGCTACAAAGCCAATTCTGTAAAAATGCCCTTTCAAACGAGAAAATCAAGGAGTTAAGAACCTGAAAAAAAAATAATTAAAAAAGAACATCAGCCTGTAACAGCTTCAAGATTCCCACTTGCAACTCCACCTCTACATGGCCACGTGTCCACCCGACCCCGCGACCGCAGGTGCCCCTGCAGAACGAGGGCTGCGCTTCCTTCTTTCCGGACGGCGCAGCCTGGAGTGTGCCGAGACGACACTCACCATGAGGGCCTCTGTGTTGGTCTCTTTCAACGCTATTTTCGTTAAGCCATTCATCCTAGGGCTAGAAGGCTCGTTGTCGGATAACACTATAACGTCTGGCGAGGGGACTCTCTTTTCTCTCTTGATTTCGCTGAAAAATCAGAAGAAAAATACAGAGAATGAGTTGTTAACAAGAAGCAAACAACGACTTCATGCTGCCAGTTAACGTTATCTACAACCTTCCGCTAGGTTAACCCCAGACCTCTCAAAGTCTGAAGAAACATGGACCAGCTCAATCCCTTTCTGCCCTCCTTTGTGATATTAAGCCTCCCAGGACCCCCTCCCCCCTTTTTCTTTTCCCTTTCCTAATGCAAATATTTCCAAGTTGTGCCTTTTCCCCACCCAAGTTACTGAACCCACAGGAAGCCTCACAAGCAGTTCACAGCGATCCCCCTCCCCGAGGGTAAGCACTTCATGGTGTTACTTCCTTTCGACACCGACACTACGGAATTCTTTCCGCGACAGGCTGGGACCCAGCCACCCAGCTGCACCGGAACCACCGAGACACGTTTGGGTCCTGCAAGACCAGTGTCAGATACTGAAAATAACCCAGCTTTTGAAATACCATTTCCACGGTGGGGGAGAGGAGACAGTCGAGTGTCCTCTAGAGGGCACAGCAAACCAGTAAACACAGCCCTTCAGACTGGGCTTCCACAATGAACAGCCCCACGGGTGAAGCGTTTCCAGCTCTTTCCTGTATCTGAAGGCACCAAACTGGCTCAGGTGGCTCTCAGCAGGGATGTAACTGGGTCGGGCCAAGCTCGAGCTGGCCCAGTGGGCTTCAGCAGGCTTCTCCCGAGCACGGCGAGCAGCGGGCGGGCAGGAGAGGCACCGAGTGTTGAGCTTGTCCCCAGAACCCTGTTCAGGTGACAGCCAGAGCAGCTCTGCTTGCAGGACCCAGACTCCACCGGAGTCCAGTGCTGGCCACCCCCCCTCAGGCTTGAAGGTTAAATCCCTCATGGGCAGTGAGGTTACCTGAAGAGCTCAGAATCTCCCGTGGACACCCAAGTTACCCGAGGAGCTCAGAACCCCTCACGGACAGGGGAGTTACCCGAGGAGCTCA
Organism: Megaceryle torquata; assembly: GCA_024611175.1. NCBI lineage: Eukaryota > Metazoa > Chordata > Aves > Coraciiformes > Cerylidae > Megaceryle > Megaceryle torquata. Next base: position 19,804 of record JANIJG010005356.1, read on the forward strand.
GAACCCCTCATGGACAGGGGAGTTACCCGAGGAGCTCAGAACCCCTCGTGGACAGGGGAGTTACCCGAGGAGCTCAGAACCCCTCGTGGACAGGGGAGTTACCCGAGGAGCTCAGAACCCCTCGTGGACAGGGGAGTTACCCGAGGAGCTCAGAACCCCTCGTGGACAGGGGAGTTACCCGAGGAGCTCAGAACCCCTCGT
>JANIJG010005357.1:0-13369 GCA_024611175.1 Megaceryle torquata
CTACAGGAGAGAGGGCTTTATACAGGGGTCCGTGGTCGGCCCTATAGGGGGGCTGTGGGCTCGACCCTGGAGGGGAGGGGGCTCTGGCTTGACCCTATAGCGGAGGGAGCTCTATAGGGGGAGTCAGGGCTTGATCCGATAGGGAAGGGGTCCCGATAGAGGGCTCTGGGCTCTGCTTTGTAGGGGAAAGGGCTCAGCCTTTCACTGGAGGGGTCCCAGGGGTGCAGACGAGTCTTTAGGGGGAAGAAGATCCTATAGAGAGGGGGGGCTGTGTAGGGGACGGGGGGTCACCGGTGCAGCCGGCGCTGGAGCTGCCCCCGCCCGCAGGTCGCCCAGCAGCGGAGCCGCCAGGATGAGGGGCTGGATCCTGCCCGCGCTCAGCGTGGCCGTGGCCTTGGCCACGCTGCTGCCCGTGGCCGGTGCCCGCCGGAGCCAGGACCTGCACTGTGGAGGTGGGATGGGATGGGACGGGGCGCTGGGGACAGGTGGGGTTGGTGGCGTGAGTCAAGGGTGGCTGCAAGGACTTGGCCTGGCCTATGGCCACTGCTGCTCGACCTGCTGGGGATGGGCAGATGTTCCTGAAGGGCCTCTGGGCACCACAGGGACCAGTTACCCCAGTTACTCGAGCAGTTGAGGCGCGGGGTCAGGCGGTGCCGGTAGCTCCGGGCTGCTGATGCCCGGTGTCCCCGCAGCGTGCCGGGCGCTGGTGGACGAGCTGGAGTGGGAGATCGCCCAGGTCGACCCCAGGAAGACCATCCAGATGGGCTCATTCCGGATCAACCCCGACGGCAGCCAGTCGGTTGTGGAGGTGAGAGACGCCCCGTGGCCGGGGCTGCAGCCGCAGCGGCTCCCCGAGGGGCTGCGGGAGTTGGGTTGGGACCCACATCGGGTGCTGTGCCTCGGCCGGGTGAGCCCCGTCTGCCTCGGCTTCCTCTGCCACCTGTCCCCGCGGGGCGTCCGTGGGGACGTCGGGCCCTTTCTCAGCACTGCCCGGTGTTTCCTGCCGCGCTCGGACGCCTGACCCCGCTGCACTCTGGCTCGTGCCGCAGGTGCCCTACGCCCGGTCGGAGGCGCATTTGACAGAGTTGCTGGAGCGGGTGTGCGAGAAGATGAAGGACTATGGAGAAAAAGTGGATCCTGCCACACACCGGAAGAGTTATGTCCGGGTGATCTCCCATGACGGGACCAAGATGGACCTTTCCGGGGTCAAAATCGACGGCGATGTGACAGCGAGCCTGAAATTTGCGGTTTGTCTGGGGACCGGGTCCTGCTGGTGGCCGTCGGGGCTTGGTGGGAGTGGGGGGGCTGGGACCTCCTGCGTGGGGCAGCCACGGCCCTGGTCCCCCGGGCAGCTCCTGGACGCTTCCCCTGATCCTTTCTGGGGCAGGAAGGGAGGAGGCTGCCCCCAGGCTGGGGGGAGAGGGCACAGGGCCAGCTCCGGGCCCCCCAGGGAGTGTCGGTGCCACTGACCCTGGGGTGGTTCCCGTTGCAGTGCGAGAGCATCGCCGAGGAGTACGAGGACGAGCTCATCGAGTTCCTGTCCCACGAGGCCGACCACGTCAAGGATCGGCTCTGCAGCAAGCGGACGGGTGAGCCGGGCCGGGCTGGCCTGGGGAGGGGTCTCCTGCTCCCCCCTAGCCCGGGGAGGGGTCTCCTGCCCCCCTGCGGTGTCGTAGGACATGGAGCTGCCTGCGCAGGCACGGAGGAGCTGCAGCTCCTCTCCACAACCCCGATCCCCCTTGGCCCCGGGGAGCAGCCCCTGGCCGGGACCCCGCTGCCCGCAGCGCTTTTTCAGGTGCTCTGGGGCCGAGCCAGGGCAGCTGCCGCCGCTCCCGCCCCGCGGGGTTATTTTTAGCTCGCGGCCGCCAGGCCAGGACACGCTGCGACCTTTGCGCTCCCCTTTCGTTACCTGCACCGGGGCCGGTCCCCTCGGTACCGGGCAGGGGGGAGATGCTCCTTCCCTGGGTGGGGGGAGTCCTGGGGGTCTTGCGGTGCTGCTGGCGGCTCCTGGGGCTGAGCCCGCCCGGGGCTGGCAGCTCTGTCCAAACAGCCGCGTTTCTGATTAACCACAGAACAAAGCGCAGGGGAAGCGGAGGTGTCCCTGGCGCGGGTCAGGGCTGTGCCTGCAGCCGGGGGGGGGGTCCCGCGGGGCTTTGCCACCTCCCGCCAGCACTGCCCTTTGTCACCGCAGACCTGTGTGACCATGCGCTCCACATCCCGCACGACGAGCTGTGACACAGGCGGCCCCGGCAGCCTTGGGACCACAGTGCCCAGCGGGACCAGGACAACACCGGGACCCATCCAGACGTCCCCTACCTCTCGGTCACCTTGTCCCCGCAGACGTGCCGGGGAAGACGGTGGCTCCGGAGCCGGCACAGACGCCGCCTCCCCGCGTTGGGTGCTCATGTCCTATTTATTCACTGTCCGTCCGCTGCAGCTGCGGTGCCGGGGGCACTGGGACGCCAGCCTCGGCAGGACGTGGCAGCGGGCAGGCTGCCAGCCTGGGACCTTCCCCTGCTGCTGCAGGGGGACACGGTGGGGGACGCTGGGGCTCAGCCGTGCGGTCAGGTGTCCAGGAATGGTCTTGGGACCCCCCGCTCTGCTGCAGGCAATAAAGGGGTCACGGCCACAGGCCCACCCGAGGGCAGGTCTCACTCCTGTGTGTGAGGAAGGGGGTGCCTGGGATGCGGGGAGGGGCTGGAGATGCTGGTGGCAGCCCCGTGTGTCCCCACATGTCCTCGTGGTGCCTCCGGGACCAAGCACCGTCACCTCCAGCTCCCGCCTGCTATGGCTCCAATGGCCGAGAGCCATCCTGTGTCACCGGGCCCCAGCAGGCCTGGCACCGCGGGGGGGGGGTCCCGTCCACCCTGGTGTGGCCCAGCCCCCGTAGCAGGGCCACCACCTCTCCCCTGGGCCGGGCCACCGGGGTCACTGGGGCAATGTCCCGGGGTCAGCGGGATGGTCACTAGTGGCTGTGCCCCGCCCCCTGTCCCTGACGTCACCGCGGAGCCGGGGCAATGTCACAGGGTGACCTCGAGCCCCTTGGGGCTGACTGTGGGATGACGTCACAGGCCCCGGTGATGTTATAGCACATGGCCGAGTGCCTGGTGACGTCACGGGGCTGCCCTGCACCACAGCCGAGCAACAAGAGAACCTCCGATGTGCTGGGGGGGGGCGTGGCGCGGCGCAGTGACGTCACACAGCGCGGTCAGTGACGTCACGGGAGGGAGCGGGGCGCAGCCTCGCCCCACCCCGGGCCCGGATCAGGCGAACGCGGCGGGCACCTATAGCCTGGTCCCCTCTCGCCGCTTCATTTGCCTAGTCCCGCCCAGCCCCGCGCCGCGCGGCCAATAGCGAGCGGCTCGGCCCCGGGGGGACGGTTGGGGGGCGGGGCTATGCTAATAACCAGCTCGGCGCCGCGCCCCGCCCCGCCCGCGCGCTGAGGACCCCCGGCCGCCGCCGCCGTTCGCTCCGGCCCAGCTCCCGGCCCCGCTCCGATCCCAGCCCCGCTCCGCCCCGGCCCCGGTGCCGCCATGACGCTCCTCGCCGCCGGCAGTCGGGCGGCCGCGCGCCTCCTCGGGCCCAAGGTGAGGCCGCCCGCCCCGGCCCCGCCGAGCCTTAAACGGGCGACGCTGCGGGGGGGCCCCGGTTCTTAAAGGAGCCGCGCGGGGTCTTTGGGGGGTGGGGGTGCTGGTTCTTAAAGGGGCCGCGGCATGTGCGGAGGGGGGAGTGGGAGGGGGGGGCGTAGGGGCCGCGAGGCCGCTCGCTGTAGCGGCAGCACGTGGTGGGCACCGGCACCGGCGCCACCTCCGCCGGCAACGCCGGTAACGAGTGGATGGGTGGGGTGTGCTCCCCCCCTCCTCCCCGTCCTGTGGGATTCGGGGGGCCCTGGCCGGGACCCCAGCACCGTTGAGAGACCGGGGGGAGCTCCAAGCCCGGTCCACGGCTCGCGCTTCGGGGGGTCTGCTGGGGCTGCAGCCCCGATCTGGGGGTCCCCGCTCTGTCGTACCCCGCACTGGGGGCCCCCTGCCCCCCACTGTGGGGCTGTGATGCAGCGTTGGGCCCGGGGGGGGAAATTCGGGGCCCGGGGCCTCCCATCGGCTGGCACTGTCCGTGAGGGGATGGGGGGTCGGGGGGTCCCCTCTGCTGTCGTGTCCCAGCCCCCTCCCCCCCGGCTTTTCCCGGGAGCCCGGTGCCGTAGAGGGCAACGGGGTCACAGCCAGGGTCCCCCTCGCCGGGGCTGTGCTGAGGGGATTGGGGTGTCCGGAGTGAGGGGGCGAGCACCGGTGCAGGTCTGGGGTGGCCCCGGCCCCCCCTCCCCGGTCTGTTAGCCTTGGCCGCGGCCCTGGCGTTTCGTAACGGCCGCTGCGGCGTCGGTATCGACCGGGCGTTATTTTAGGAGCTGGGGCCCGTCCCGGTGTGTTGTGGTGCCCCAGTTGGCCACGCTCGCCCGGGAGGGGGCCACCGGGCCTGGGGCCACCCCGCTGGCTTGTGCCCTAATCCCGACCCGCCGTCCTGCCGTCGTCCTTCTCTTTCTCCCCGCGGCCTCAGCTCCTGCCCCGTGGCCGGTGCTGCACCCCCCAAACCGCGGTGGGGGAAACGGGAGGGTCCGGCAGCAGCTGGGGTTGCCCCGGTTCCGTTGGCCGGCGCTCGGTGTCACCGCCAACACGTGTGACCTTGAGCCAGCGACGCCTGGGTGACAGCGCGGCCCAGCCGGGCGGGTGCCCCACGGACGGGGTGACACGGGGAGCGGCGGGGGTTCCGCGGCTGCGGCCGCCTTGACCTTGGGCTTCCCGCCGCCGCCTCCATTGTTCCCGCCGGCGTTTTCCCGTCCCGGGTGCTGCCTGTTGCGGGGGGACGCGGTGTGGTCGCGGGTGTCGGGGGTCCCATCCATCCGGGCTGGGTGGAGAGGGGTGGGTGGGTGCGGGGCTGGGTGCTCGATGCTGAACTGCTCCCCTCTCCCCGATCCCTCCCCCCCCGGCAGCCAGTGGAAAAATCGAGTCATGTTCCGCCTGCGCTGCCGCAGCTCAGCACCGCGGGGTGACCCCGGCAGCTCTGGCAGGCCAAGGTGCGGGGCACCGGGATGGGTGCGGGGCACCGGGATGGGTGCGGCCTCCCGGCACGGCGGTGGCCCCGTCGTGCATCTCCCGGTCCGCTCTGCCCTTCCCCCTCGCTACCCGCCCGGGTGTTCGCGGGTGGGTTTGGGTACGGGCGAGCCCCCGCGGCCCCGCCGTGGGCAGGGCGCTGCCGGGGACACCGGGCAGGGACGAGGGGGCGATGCCAGGCCCGGGCTTCCCGGCTGCGTCAGGGCGTTCCCACCGGCCGGAGTCCCCGCGGTTGCCGCACACGGGCGAGGAACAAAGATCGGCTTCCCCAGCGCCTGCCCGGCCCCGATGCAGGAAAACCGCAGCCTGGCAGGGCTCTGCCGGTGGCGTTGGCTTCCTTGTGCTGCCGCTTCTGTGCTCTGCAGAGCAGGACCTGAAACGCATCTGCTTTGGCCACGTCCGGGCTCTCCCGGTGCAGTGGGTCTGGGGTCGAGGGGCTCCCACCACCCCCTAGGGCCACCCGACCCAGCTCAACCTGCCTGGCTCCGATGCCGGGTGAGCGTGGGCGAGGAGAAGCCGCTGCCGTGTCCCCATGAGACGGGGTCTCTCTGGAGTCACGGGGCGGCTCCTGCTGCAGGAGCTGCGGGGCTGGGGATGCTCCAGGGCTGGGGGCCACTTTTAGGGCTACACCCCCCGGTTGGCAGCCGGGGTGTGCGGTGGGGCCCTCCCCGGTAACGCCGAGTGCCGTGTCTGCTCTCCCACAGAACACACCATGTGTCCTCTTCGCCGCCCGTCACGCCAGTGCCACCACGGTAAGAGGAGCCCCCGCTGCTGTCACCCCTCTCAGGGTCCGTTCAGGTGCTGGGCCCCCACCTCTGCCAGTGCTGGGGCTCACGGCCCCCTCCCCTCTTTCCAGAACCTGAAGGATGTCCTGGCCAGCATGATCCCCAAGGAGCAGGCAAAGATCAAGAGCTTCAGGCAGCAGCACGGCAGCACGGCCATTGGGCAGATCACGGTGGACATGGTGAGTGGGGGGACGCCGCGCCGGGACCGCTGGGCTGTGCCACAGCCGGTAACCGCCTCCTTCCTCAGGTGTACGGCGGGATGAGGGGCATGAAGGGGCTGATATACGAGACCTCCGTGCTGGATCCCGATGAGGTAGGAGGTCCAGTCCTGCCCTGCTCGCACGCCTGCCCCGCGCGGTGATGCCACGGTGGCTGATCCCTGTGCCGGCCTCTTTAGGGCATCCGCTTCCGTGGGTACAGCATCCCCGAGTGCCAGAAGCTGCTGCCCAAAGCTGCCGGGGGAGAGGAGCCGCTGCCCGAGGGGCTCTTCTGGCTGCTGGTGACGGGTGAGGTGCCCACCCAGGAGCAGGTAACACGCAGGGGGTGTTGAGTTTGCTGTCCCTTGCCCCAGGGCTCAGCCCCACCAGTGCTTCCCCCACCCCTTCTTCCCCCCAGGTGACCTGGGTGTCCCGGGAATGGGCCCGTCGTGCTGCGCTGCCCTCCCACGTGGTGACCATGCTGGACAACTTCCCCACCAACCTGCACCCCATGTCCCAGCTGAGCGCTGCCATCACCGCCCTCAACAGCGAGAGCAAATTTGCTCGTGCCTATGCCGAGGGCATCCACCGCGTCAAGTACTGGGAGGTACTGGGGGGATGGGTGGTGCAGGGGGGGCTCAGCCACCCCAACTCTCAGCTGGGGTGTGGTGGCTCAGAGACTCGCGCTGCTTGGAGTGGGCAGCAGTCTCATCGTGCCTGTCCTGTCCCAGTTTGTCTACGAGGACGCCATGGACCTGATCGCCAAGCTGCCATGCGTGGCCGCCAAGATTTACCGCAACCTCTACCGCGAAGGCAGCAGCATCGGGGCCATCGACCCCAACCTCGACTGGTCCCACAACTTCACCAACATGCTGGGCTACACCGACCCCCAGTTCATCGAGCTGATGCGGCTCTACCTCACCATCCACAGGTGTGGGGCTGCTGGAGCCACCGGAGCCTTGGCCCCGCTCCCAGCCCTGGAGCCAGGGACGGGTCCTGCAACGTGCCCGGGCTGCTCTGGGGGCGTCACCGGGCAGAGGGTGTGGGGACACGGGCGGCCCTGGGGGAACATCGTGGGAGGCGGGAGTTGGGTGTTGGCTGGCGGGGGTGTCCCCGCAGCTGTGGGGGACCAGGGGGCAGACCTGACACGTCCCCCTCGCCCCCACAGTGACCACGAGGGGGGGAACGTCAGCGCCCACACCAGCCACCTGGTCGGCAGCGCCCTGTCCGACCCCTACCTCGCCTTCGCCGCCGCCATGAACGGGCTGGCCGGGCCCCTGCACGGCCTCGCCAACCAGGTGGGCACTGCCTCGTGTCTGTCCGTCCGTCTGTTTGTCTGCGTGCCGCTGGTCTCACCCCCCCTGTGCCCGCAGGAGGTGCTGCTCTGGCTGACGGACCTGCAGAAGGAGCTGGGCCAGGACGTGTCGGACGAGAAGCTGCGGGATTTCATCTGGAACACGCTCAACTCGGGCAGGGTGAGTCCGGTCCTGCCCGGGGTGGGGGCTGGGGGCCGTACCAGGCTCTGACCCCCCTCTCCCCACCCCTCCCAGGTGGTGCCGGGCTACGGCCACGCGGTGCTGCGGAAGACGGACCCTCGCTACACCTGCCAGCGGGAGTTTGCCCTCAAGCACCTGCCCAAGGACCCCCTGTTCAAGCTGGTGGCCCAGCTCTACAAGATCGTCCCCAACGTGCTGCTGGAGCAGGGCAAGGCCAAGAACCCCTGGCCCAACGTGGACGCCCACAGCGGGGTCCTGCTGCAGGTGAGTCTGGGGGGGACGGCTCCTGACTGCCCCCCTGCCCTGCTCTGGGGTCCCCTTGCCCTAACCCCCCCTTTCTCCCGCAGTACTATGGGATGAAGGAGATGAACTACTACACGGTGCTCTTCGGGGTCTCCCGGGCGCTGGGCGTCCTCTCGCAGCTCATCTGGAGCCGGGCGCTGGGCTTCCCCCTGGAGAGACCCAAGTCCATGAGCACCAAGGGCCTCATGCAGCTTGTGGGCTACAAATCCGGGTGAAGAAGGGACAGGAGGGGACAGGGCCACCGCTCGCTGCTCCCCAGGGAATGCTGCCGTGCCGGCCCTGGACGCGCTCGGCACTGACCCCCTCCCCAGTGCTGGCCGGGGGGCTCCTGTGGGGTGAGCGGAGGCCCCCCCTGGCTGCTCTTCCCCTCTCCCCCCTCCTGGGGAGGGGACAGAGGCAGCCCTGGGGGGTCTCTCGCCCTCCCCTCAAGCTGCCCCCCCTGCCAGGCACTGGGGCAGGGGTTGACTCCCACCCCCCCACCCTGCCCCAGCAGCATCACGCACACTGGGAGCCCCACCCCCTGCTGCTGGGCTCGGGGGGCAGCACTGGCAAGGCCGTGGGGGTCTCTCCCCCACTGTAGTCCTCCCACCCCGGGGGGGTGGGGTCAGTCCCAACCTGTGTCCAGGCCCCCCCCGTGGGGCAGCAGCTGAAGAACGAATGTCAGCCCCTCTGCGGGGACTCGATACACTCCTCCCCGGCCCACCCCCTGTGTTTGTGTGAACCCCCCCGTGTCCGACACCCCCGGCGGCAGCCGGAGCTGGGACCCCCCTCCCACATCCCCCTCCCACGCCCCAGCCCCGGCCCCTCGCAGGTATCGGCCACTTCTGTACAAACAACGACAAAATGCAAAATAAATGTTTTTATTAACAAACCCGGAGCCTCCCGGGCACGGGGGCCCGTGGGGCTGCACCCCCAGCCCCTGCAGGATTGGGGGGGGTCAGGGCATAGTGCCCCCACCTCACCCCAAGGGCTGCCCCAAGGCCCCAGACCCTCTTCTGTCACTTGACCCTGGCAACACCACCTGTGGTGGGGGGGGGGTCTGCAGGTTCCAACCTGGTGGGAGGGTGGGGGTCTCAAGGTGGAGCCCACCCCCCAGCCCCAGCTCCCTTCCTGTGGCTGCTGAATGAGGACCCGGAGGCGGCTCACCCTTGGAAAATGCTCTTTATTGGCCTGGAAAAGCCCTTCCATGGGCAGCACGGCCGGGGGGCCGCGGGGAGGGGGGGTGGAACCGTGGGGGCCAAGCCAGGGGCAGGGGGTTCGGGGAGCCCTCCCCACCCCCAGGTGTGTGTTTTGGCCTGGGGGAGCTGGAGACCCCATCCCCCCCAACATCTCCAGCTGAGCTGAAACCAGAGGAACGAGGTGAGGGCCCCAGGCCGGGGCCATCCCAGTCCCTGTGGCAGGTGCTGGGGCTGCGAGGGGCTGGGGGTGGTGGGGGGTGAGGGGGGCGTCAGGAGCCACCCCCTCCCCACCCTGTGCGTGCGACTTGTGCAAACTGTGCGACGACGTCGGGTCTGGCGGCAGGACGGGCGCTGCCGGGGGTCCCGGGGCTCCCCCCCTTTGGCTCCTGGAAGCGCCGGGGGGGTGGGGGGTCTGCAGCCCCCCCCCCCCCGCCCAGGAGCTGCCCCATGGCCGGGACCCTCTGGGCCTGGCCGAGGATTTGAACAAAATGGGAAAAATAAAAGAGCTCCCACAACTTAAAACAAAAAAACTTAAAACCAAAATCAGCTCTAAAACCAGGGAGTCCAGCACTGGGAAGCGGCTCCCGCAGTGGGGCCGGGGGGCTCCTGGCAGCCCCCTGCCCACAGGACCCTCACCCCTCATCCCTGGGGCCGGGAGGGAAACTGGGGCGGCGGCGGCAGCAGAGATGCACTCAAATAAATATCTGGGAGGGTGGGCACAGGGCGGGCGGCCCCGAGGCCCTGGCACAGTCCGCGGCGTCCCGGCCGCCCTCACGTCTGGTGAACCTCGTGGAACATCAGCTCCCGGGGGATTCGGGTCTCGGGCCCGAAGTTCTTGGCCGCCCGCCGCTCGAACGCTGCCACCATCTGCTTGACCACCTCGTCGAAGAAGACGGTGGCCAACTGGGAGTGCAGCAGGGAGCGGAACTCGAAGGAGATCTGGGGAGAGCGGCGGCATCAGGGGGTGGGGCTCTGCGGCAGGAGCTGCATCCCCCCCACCCCGTCTCCGTCCCGCGTCCGTCCCGCTCCCCCCAGAGCGGGATCTTACCGAGAAGTCCACGGTGCTGGTGCGGGGGTAGCCGGGGATGCCGGGGCTGAAGCGCCAGTTCGTCTCCAGGTGGTTGAAGAGCCGCCCGTCGGTGCAGACGGCCTGGGGAGGAGAGCGGCCGGTCAGGGAGGACCCCGAGGAGCCGGCCGGGATCGTTCCCCCCACCCCATCCACCGCGCCGCGGCCGCGCTCACCTTGACGAGGTGGGGCCGGACGAGGGTGACGATGGAGGTGTACCGCTCCACCACGGGCGGGAAGCCCACCTCCAGCTGGGCCTTGACGTGACCCGTGCGCTTGGAGACCACCACCGACTTCTTGCACCAGGGCACGAAGTTCTTGTAGTCCTCCACGTTGGCCACCACGTCGTACATCTCCTGCATGGAGTACCTGGGGACAGAGCGGGTGCTGGGACCGGGGCCGCGGGCACCGCGAAGCCGCCGCCACCGCAGCACCTACCCGATGATGCGGCGCTCCGAGTACTCCTTGCGCTTGTTGGTGAGGTTGAGGAAGGATCGGCTGGGCTGGGCCTGTGGGTCCCACTCGATGCCGCTCCCCGGCCGGCCGAGCCGCAGGCCGCACAGGGCTGCGTGCCTGGGTGGGAGACGGGCGTTAGTGGAGGGATGGGGACTGTGTCGGGTGGTGCTGCAGCCCCGACAGCGTGGCCATGATGCTGGGACCTGTCCAGAGCTCTCCCAGGATGGAAACTGGCCCGGGGAGGGATGGGAACTGGTCCCACGAGGTGTGTGTGGGGATCCCCATGATGCTGGGTCCCTCCCAGACCCATCCACGTCCCTCCCAGGATACGAGTCGACCCCAAGGGAGGAGGAAACGGGTCCTGTGGCCGGGTGCAGGAGAGGAGAGGCCGGGGAAGTCTGAGCCCTTCTCCCAGGGCTGCCGTTGTGTAAGAGGAGGAATGGCCACGGAAACCCGACCTCGGGGACACCTAATCCGGAGCGGCAGAGCCGAGACAACTGCCAGTGACCCAGCCCTGTGCTGGGTGCCGGCAGCAGCACAGAGCCCCACTCAGCCCAGACCTTCTCCGTCCTCCGTGTCCCACCCCAGCCCAGTCTCGTCCCTCGTGCGCGGCGCAGGTGGCACTGGTGGGAAAGGGACGACACCGGCTGAGCCGCAGGAGCGCAGCCAGGCCCCGGTGGCCCATCACCCAGCCCGGGAGCTGCGGTGGCAGGCACAGGGGCCTCCCATGGTGCCGCTACCAGCTCCTGCGGGGTCATTCTGCCAGGCCAAGCCCCGGCAAAGTCACCATCAAGCACCGAGGGCTCGGTGTCACGGTGCTGGGCTGTACCCTGACCACGGCACGGCTCTGGGCTGGCTGCAGCGGGCTCCCTCCCGCGACAGCCAAATCTGGCACTGCTCGGTGCCCATGGGACAGGGCGGGTATTTTTAGATGTCACACCGGCTCTCCTCCAGGACTGGTGGCTGGAGGAGAAAGGTCCCGCTTCTCCCAGGAGCCGCAGGATGAGCCTGTGCCAAGAGGAGTCACCTGGGGCGCCTGGCAGCCCCCGAGCTCCCAGAATAGCCAGGGTGGCACAGGGGGGCTGCGGTGGTGGCCCTCAGCTGCACAGAGCTGGTGGTCTCAGGGGTCCCAGCAGCCCAATCGCCCCCTCCTCGCTGTCACCAAGCGCTCGGTGCCGTGCACCCACAGTGACAGGGCCTGGCTGAGGCGGCTCCTTAACCAGTGCCGCTGAGCCGGGCCGGGATGTCCGGAGCTCGCAAGAGCCACCCCATCCCCGAGCTCCTGGTGCCGGTCCCGGGCTGGCAAGAGCCGCACTGGCAGCACGGCCACCACTCGGGCGCAGAGGTCAGTGCCGGCGGGGGACACGCTGGGGTGGCCTCAGGTCTCCTGGACGCTCCGCTCGCCCGAGCAAACAAGTGACGCCGGTGCCCGACCCGCCGGCGGCTCTGACGTCGCTCCTGCCCCGAGAAGGTAGTGGCGGCCCCAGCCCGGCCCCTGCACCCGCTGCCGGGACGCGGCCCCGCGGCCAAGCCTGAGGAGGGGGAGGGGGGGGTTGGTGGTGGTGTCTCCCCCGCCTCACCCCGCCAAGGTCAGGCCCCAGCCGAGCCCCGGGCTCCGCCGCAGGCAGCTTCCGCCTCCTCCCCACGGGCCTTCGCCGGTGCCCCCCGGGGCCAGCGGCACCGCCGCGGCCATAGAACCACGACCACCCCACCCCCCCGCCGTGGGCACGAGTGTCGCTTGGCCACCCCGTCCCGCCCTCGCCAGGGTCCCCTCGGTGTCCCCAAGGTCCTCCCGAGTGACCCCCAGGACGGCGAGGGGCCCGGTACCGCTCACCCCAGGGTGTCTCCCCCATCCCCGGTCGCCCCCCGGCGGCCGCCCCGTCCCTACCCCGCGGCCTTCGCAGGTGCCCGCGGGCCCTGTGTGACCTCGGGCCGCCCGGGCTCCAGAGGTCGGCCCCGCTCCGCCGCGGCCACTCCACCCCGCCCGGGCCCCGTCGCCCTGCGGCCCTGCCCGGTGCAGCCGCCCCCCGGGCCGCGGGCTCTCACCTGCCGGACGGGGCCGCCGCCGCCCGCAGACGCTGCCGCGCCCCGAGCTGGAGGGCGCCGCGGAGCCGCCGGGCCGCCATGACCGGGGCCGGGACGCGGCTCCGCTGCCCTCGCACCGGCACCGCCGCCGCTGCCGTGACCTCTCACCCCGCCCGTGACGTCACCACGTCGCCATAGAACCCGGAACGTCACAGCGCGCGGGGAGGGGCGAGGCAACGCCTCCCGCGCGGGGCACGACGGGAGCTGTAGTTCCTGTCGCGCGAGGGACGATGGGAGTTGTGGTTCCCGCCAGGCCTTGGACCCTCCGGGGCCGGACCGGGTCCCCCGCGTCCCTGCCACTCAGGGTCAGCTACGGGTCGGAGCCGGTTGCGGAGCCCAGCGGGCAGGGCGGCCCCGGTGGGGGTACAGGCCCCCGGCCCCACCTCTCCGAGCAGCGGCCGGTGCTGCGGCCCCTTCTCCCGGGAGAGCCGCGAGCAGCTGCCGCCGGCCCCGCCCGCTCATCTCGGTTCTCCCGTTAGGTAACAGCCGCCGCACGGCAGCTCCAGAGACACACGTGATAAAAATAGCACCGGTGTCCCCAGCGCCACCTCTTCTGAGCGCGGCTCGGCCGCCGCCGGCCCCGACACCCCTCGCGTGTTCCCGGTCGGTGGACGGGGAGCCGCGGGCGCTGCGCCCCATTACCCACCCGCGCTCCGGGCGGGGGCAATAGACCGGGGATCCCCCGCAGCGGTGGCACC
>JANIJG010005359.1:0-24243 GCA_024611175.1 Megaceryle torquata
CTCCTCTCCTCTCCTCTCCTCTCCTCTCCTCTCCTCTCCTCTCCTCTCCTTTCCAGCTTCTGCTAATACCAATGATTTCTTTCTTGTACAGTTGTTTAAAGGTTAATATCAAAATAGCAAGCAAACTTTGAGCAGAACAGATGGAAATGTGTTGAGACATGTTCAGGAAAGGTTTTTGATGCCATAAATAATTTTTTAATTTCCCCTTAATCTAATATCCTAGAACCCTCTCAGAACCTTCAGCAATAAGTATTCACTTCTGAATTCCTACATTATGAGAAGGATCACTGATACTTGTAGATATAAACTAGCAAACAAATGTACAATATCTACTGTCTGTCAGATTTAGACATTAAAAAAAATCAACATTAGGAAATGAAACAACTTTAGCATCTTTTTCTTAGTCAAGGCAATTTCTGCTCACAGGCAAAAGCCTTGGAAATCAAAAGCCAAGCATTTACATTTATATGCACTCCATCTTTTTTGGCAAAGTTACTGTACATACAGAAAGGTTTAGGGTTACATAAAGTCTCTAGACATTACCAAGGAACTTTAGTATCTCTTCCAGGTTACATGGCTGAGAAAGGTGAGCAAAAGTTTTCTGTTGGTCTGTTTGGAGTACTGAAAAGCTTTGAATGCTCGTGGCTCACATGGCTTTGCCATTACTGAATTGTAAAGCCTGATTCATCAAAAGCTCTTTGAAGCCAAGGGAAAGATTCTTCTTGACATCCGTTGACTTTTGATTGTGCTTTACAACTGTAAATTATTAAAGAATGCCTGCTTAAACTCTCCAGGTGATAATAAATAAAATATTGGTTTAATAATAGCTAAATTGCTAACGTTGCACTCTTTTTTTTTTTTTTTTTAATGTGTAACAGCATGTCCTCATCATCAGGCTGGATAAAAACCAGTGGATTTTGTATGATGTTTCTTTTTAAATTAGATTTTTTATAATTCAGATTAACATTAAAATGTACTTACACTAATTGAAAAATAAAATTAAATTTGAACTAATAGCAACTTACCTGCAATAACACGTAATGATTCAATTAAGGTTGGACTCAAAGATTGCAACACTTTTCTTTAGATGATTAGATGTGTGCAAGATGCCTACGGTCCCGTTATAGACAATAGAGATTGAGTCTGTGCAGTCAGGGGAGCCTAAAAACCAATTTATCTGAGCAGCCTCTGCACACATCTGCTCCCATGAAGATGAGCTAAACTGCCCTTGGACTCCACTGATAGTAGGACCAACTACATGTCCACTGACCATCAGTAAAGCTTAGATATCTTGCTCACCTGTAAACACCTACACAAACAGTCTGGTTTTCAATCTCATCCCATTTCCTGCAATCTATTAAGAATAATTACAATTAAACCAATATTAAATAGAATTGAAAAAGCAAAAGCTCTATAAAGGTCCTCCAAAGACAGTCAGCTTCATTAAAGAGCACAGTGATGATGGTGGATATTCAAAGACACATCTTTCAGAAAGCAGGATTTTGTGTCCAGACAGGCACATACAATAAGTATGTTCCTGAAATGAATATGATATCTGATAAATAAAATGTAAAATTAAAATACTAAAAAAGGTTTGAGGATCAAACTACTAATGTCAATGCCCATCCCCAAAAATAAAGCCTTTTCCAAACATACCAGATGCAGGAAATCTCCCAGTGTGTTGCTGAGCCTGGTAAATGCTCAAGGTGTGAAGAAACCATGTAGGGAAACAATCTGAGTTAGCAATTACATTAGGTTAAGACGAGTCCTACTCTGGAGTCTTTCACTGAGAGTGATGGACTGAGATCTTGTTTCAAAGGAAGAATTAAATAGCATAGACTTAAACAAGTGTGAGTGAAATCAGTGATAAATAGTTCAATTCAAAACTCTAGAGGGATTAAAATACGAAGTTGCAGGACTACCTACCATGACCTGTTAAACCACCCTCAGCAACAGCAGAATGGACAGGCAAATGTGGTGCCTTTCTAAAGGGCTGCTGAAAGAGGACCTGGGAAGCCTCAAAGAGCCATTCCAGTACTCAGCAAAGTTTTACAAAAGTTACCAAAGACCAGGATAAGTAGTGGACAAATAGGTTGTACTGAAGAATTACCCAATACAGCTTTTAGGAAGACATCTGAACATGAGGAAAATCTCTCCTGTGAGGGTGATGGAGCCCTGGAACAGGCTGCCCAGAGAGGTTGTGGAGTCTCCTTCTCTAGAGATTTTCAAAACCCACCTGGTTCTGTTCCTGTGTGGCCTGCCCTGGGTGATCTTGCTCTGGCAGAAGGGTTGGATTCAATGATCTCCAGAGGTCCCTTCCAA
Source organism: Megaceryle torquata (assembly GCA_024611175.1). Taxonomy (NCBI): domain Eukaryota; kingdom Metazoa; phylum Chordata; class Aves; order Coraciiformes; family Cerylidae; genus Megaceryle; species Megaceryle torquata. The sequence continues at coordinate 2,323 of JANIJG010005359.1, forward strand.
CCCCTACCATTCTATTATTCTATGCTCCTATGATCTGGATGCAAATTCCAGCCTAGGAAGTCCCTAAACTGTTGATGGCCAGAAGCTGGGAAGGCAAAGCAGAAGGCAGCGTTATCTCATCTGGGTGTGCTCCCTTACACCCTGCTACCAAGAATCTACTAACAGCTGCTGTTCCAGACAGACACCTGAATAAACAGACTTTTCATCTGTCCCGCTACAATTATGCTGATGTTCTAAAGTAATGAAATCAGTGACTGGAACAAGCTTGTTCCAGTCATTGCGTTATGGGTGGATACCAGTGAAGCATGGGCATTGCCTGCCAACGCTGTGTCCCAATTTACTTCTCAGTCTTAAACAGCATTTAAGAAGACTTGATGCCATACAGAGATAGAAGAAGGAAAATACAAATCCTGATAGGGTTTACGGCTGATGAAGCTGCTTTCACTTATGAAAGCTCTTTCTTTCCCAAAGACTGTGAAACACCACACAGAACAGCAGAGCCACGGCAAGAGGAAGATTTGAGATTACATGAAAGGAATGCTCTAGAGCAACGACACCTTCAAAAGGATTTTCTCCAAAATCCCAAAGGAAGGAAATCAGGGAAACTAGACATTTTTCCCGGGAGCGCTGCCAGGCAGGGAGCAACCACTCTTGGCTGATGCAGCTGCAGTCATGTCAAGACTCATGCTGAGAGCTAAGTGCACTGGGCAAGTTTTTTTCTCTCTTGGCAAGCACATGCACACACAAGTTCAATGCCATGTGCCCTCTCTACCTCAGGGACATCAGCAGTTTGGTCTTCTGTGCATGGAACCAGGGTCACAGACCATTAGCAGCTCAGCTGTGAACATTGTCTTCAGAGATGCTCCATCAGAAACTTGGCCTTCTTCTCCAGCCTGTTTTCCCTCTCTCTACCAAACCTCATGCAGGGTGCATGTCCCTTGCCATGTAAGGTAGCAAGCCATTGCTCAAGCAACCACACACAGATAATAAGGCTGACAGGCTTCTAGCTGAGTCCTGCGACATGGCACTGTGTCCCAAACATGATCAACACACTCAGAGTGACATAGGGATCCACAGGTCCATACAACGGTGCAGAACAAGCTCACGGGTTTAACTGAACTTGTTAGCAAACCAGTGAGAAGCATTTGAAACATCTTATTAACTCTTATCATCTTTGCCAGGCAAGGTGGAGAACCACAGCCTTTGAACCTCTCATTAAGCAGCTCTCGAAGTACTGTATGTTGTATGGTGGCTCTGGTTTATCCACCTTGCCCATCTCAGACTGCCTGCAAAACCACTTTCACTAGCCAGGCAGCTTTAGGGTGAAGAGGTGGTACCTTTTATCAGACCAGAGGTTAAATATTTCTCTACAGCAGGGGATCTTTCTTTTCTTAGACCCACTGATGCCACAAGTGGGAAAACCAGACAATTCTTCCAGCCCACATAATTTTTTTGCAGGAGGAAAACAGAAGCATTGAACTACAAGGAAAGTGCAAGCTGGAAGTTGTGGAAGTCTGGTTTGTTACTTCAGGGCCTAAGAGGAAAAGCTGCGAGGGATATACACAAAAGGGACAATAATAAGAAAGCCAACTCCTTAAGAAAGAAAAATGAGTGTCACTTTGACATACTGAAGGATTAATCCAGGGGAGGAATTTTCTCATGGCAAAAGTCACCTCTGAAGGTCACGATCCTATATGGAGCTGAAGAGTTTCACACTGCCTAGAGCCTTTTATAGAATCATTATTAAGGTTGGAAACAACCTCCAAGATCATCGAGTCCAACTGTCTACTAAATATTATCAGGACCACTAGACTATGTCCTGAAGTGTCTTAATAGACAAGCACCCAGCTGTACCTCACATCTTACACTTCTCCCTTCACAAATATTACCCTCACAAAAGCATTTCATTTTAATCAGGCTCAGCCTTTCTGGCTCTGTGTCCAAAACTGTTTCCCCATGTCCTTCCTTCTGCACTTAATTGTACGAGGACAGCTTGCTCATATTAAGAACACTTAACCCTGTTCTGGCAATATTAAAGAGCTTGAAATTATTGCAGATATATTTTGCAACCCGTTGGTTAATGACCCCTTCGGCAGCAGCACCTGTTTTCTTTGGCTGTACAATGCTACAGTGCGTGCTCCCTTAACAGGGAGCAGGAAGGAAAAGGTTTATCTGTCCTGGCCTCTGCACATGGTGCCAGTGTGGGAGGTGGGAATGGACACCTGTCTGGAGTGTGTAAGGACAGGAAGGGGAGAGCAAAAGAGGAGCCCCCTCCCCAGGGACAGAGGAACCACCAGATGATCATGCTGCACCAGGCAGCCAGCCTGGGGTGACAGATGGAAAGGTTCCTCTTGGCCCAGGGGGACCATGGGGAGAGGTCACAGGTCACAAGATGTTGAGTTGCTGGACTAAGTCAAAGGATAAGTCCTATCAGCAAGCACACAGTAAAGGGGAGATAGGTATGAAAGCCTTTGCTTCCTGCTTTGCCTTGAGTTTTCTCTCACTGAAAACGTTTATTGTTCTGGTTTTTGTCCCAACAAATCCTGGCATTTATAAAGTCCTTTAGGTGTTTCTGGTGTGTTCAGATTTGGCAGCAGCTGCCATAGCACAAACAATGGCCTAAAATGAACATTAAAATGAATAAACCCGGAGCCACTAAGTTTGCATTTGTACTTCAATGCATTCTTTATAATAGGTAAAAGTTTTTCTCATTCAGTCTGTGAATGAACCTCAAAAAAGGACTCTTTTGTTAGGTTTGTTTTAAAACTTCATCTAAGACATTTTGCTAAAACCTTCCTGGGAAAAAAAAAATTAGGCAACTGAAGCAAGTTTAAGTAATGGAGAAACATCTGTCCCCAAAAGCTTCTTTAACCTGGTTGCCACCAGGATATGCTTTCATTGAACACGGCAGTTCTCTAGCAGCCTCGTATCAGAAGAGTCAAAGAAATACTATGATTACTTAATTTTTTCTTAAGTGAGGCTTGATCAGTTGAGTTAAAGGATTATATGGCATGGTTTCTTAAATAGTAGGAGAATGGACTGGAATGGGTTTACTTCCAAGCCTGCATTTCTGCCCTAAGATGAATGAACAAATAAATGATCATAGATGAAAGACACAGGAAAGACCTAATAATATAAGTTTAAAACTGTCTTGTTAAGATCAAAGGAGCGAAGGAACTGCAGATCACACACATGAGCTTACTCCAAGGTGCATTCAGTGTACTTTTAGCACAGGACTGATGGCTTTTGATGTTCTTACACCTCATATTTCATCTGATTATACCTGAACTTCTGCTTTCATTTAACACCATGGATTTATAACAACCGTGGCTGCAAAGAAATACTTACAAATGCAAAATCTAATAATTCAAAAAGATACAGCAAATTTTAAGCATCCAGTATTTCTTAATTGACTGGGGTTTTTCCAAATTTTAGGATGTTGCAGTGGTTTCATTTTTAGCTAGTTTTTGCAAGTAGTGGACTGTGCAATTCCTCCATATTGAACATTTGAGGCTGACTACACTGCATCCATAGCAGGTGATACTATCACCGAATGAAAACGGGAAGGTGGAGTTGATGTCAGTTAGTATTAGCTGCCTAGAAATCAAGCATCTAATCTAAATTAATGATTCAGACTATGTCTATGAGACACAGAGGAAGAAAGGCACATCCAGGGGGTAAATCTTCACACCCATCTTTGCTGCGTTATTTAGAATGGAAGAAGTTGCCTGCCAAGCTTGCCTGTGTCTCCCTGGAATGATGAGGGACACTCAGAAATCTCACCTAACGTTAGACACGCAAATAATTAGTCTCCTGGTCCCAGCTCCTGGCACTGGGCTTGTCGTATTATCTCAAACCAAGTTTAACATGTAGCCAGATTGCAAAAGCAAACCAGCAGAGGTGCTGGGTCCTAAACAGGATGATCACAGCACAGAGATCATGCCTGGACCAGTTAGCAGTGTTACTGGTACAAAAGCCAATCTCTCACCAGATAAATGCCCCTGATGTTATAAAATGTGGCAGGAAAGTGGCAAACTTAACGCAGGAGTTTCTCCTCTCCTTTCCCCTTGCAGCAGCCACCCTGAGCACGCACCCACAAGCAAGCAGGCCGCTCTGCCATTACCTTTCTCCTGGTTTGCTCTATAAACTCCAGAGGAGCTTTCCCGAACTGAAACGCAGCTCCAAACCAAGGGATCCAGCTCCTGATGCAAGGAGGGGAGCTCGGGTTTCCCGGCTGAAACAAAACAGCCTTGACAACCAGAAGTCCCAGGATGGCTGCCAAGAGGAGGGCGAGAGCCATTTTTTGCCTCCCCACCGCCCGGCGCAGCCGCTGCTCTGCCTGCCGCAGTGCCCAGCGCGGCCGGCTGGCCGGGATTCCCCCGGCCAGTGAACAGGGCCTCTTTTATCAGCCGTGCCAGCTGATCACTGCCATGGAGACAAGATGTCAAAGCACCGGGCAGCCCTGCTGATAGCCCTTGTTTTGTAAAAGGCAGAGCCAATTCTCCTCTGCTCTGGGACGAGGACCAACTCGACTGCTTTGCAAAGTTTAGATGTTGCTGTGACAAACCTTTGAACTTTGCGCCTGCTGCTGGAAGGCTACCCAAGCAGCCATGCACACAGCCAGGGACACTGTGATGAAGCAGTGTGTTGCTTTCTTCAGATAAAAAAAATATTGGTTTGGCAATATCAAGACTATGAAGCAGAGAGGCTGTGATTTGCAGACATTTAGCTTTCAGCAAGGCACAGAATCACAGAATGGTGGGGGTTGGAAGGGACCTCTGGAGATCATTGAGTCCAACCCTCCTGCCAGAGCAGGATCACCCAGGGCAGGCCACAGGAACTGATCCAGACAAGCCTGCAAAGTCTGGCTTTTCCTGGCTCTTTGTCCAAATCTCTTCTGATCCATTCCAGTATCTGATCCTTGGGCCCAGTCTCCTTGTTTGAATAAACCCTGCTCAGCAACCCAGACTTGAGCTTTAAAGTTTGCTTAATAGACAAGCACCCAGCTGTACCTCACATCTTACACTTCTCCCTTCACAAATATTACCCTCACAAAAGCATTTCATTTTAATCAGGCTCAGCCTTTCTGGCTCTGTGTCCAAAACTGTTTCCCCATGTCCTTCCTCCTGAAGCCTCCTTAGTTCTGTCCTGTTCTCTTTGTGCTCCCAAATCTCACCAGAATAGAACCATGCTGGTGGCTGAATTAGAGCCAGACCTGGACAGTGCTTCACCTTGTCCCCATGGATATTTTTATAATAGTTCAATAGTTACTAACCCGGAGGCCTTATCCACTCACCCGCTTTATGTATTTTACTAGGACATAGTTCATTGCTACTACATTTTGTAACACCGTATGGTGGGAACACCACACCGTTTGGATGGTGCACAATTTGTACAACATTCTGTATGAACATGATTATTCCATTAAAAATGCTTTGTACAAATATATTTTAACTCCCTTCCTATACAGGAATAGGTGCCCAGACAGGAACCTGTGTGTGCAGACAGGCAATACAGGAAAAGACCACAACAGAAATACACCTGATAGTAAGTAAAGAGCTGTTAACAATGTATCTATGGCCTTCATGAAAGTCATGCTGAAATACATTGGGATGTTACCTATGTTGGTCATAGGTGCAGAAGAAGAAGCTCAAATATGTCAGCTGTGATGAGCAGCTTGTGGATCTCCATTTTGCAAACAGTCTGGAAGAAACAGATGAATCACTTCTAACTGTGATATTACAACACTGCTGTGTTCACTTGTCACAGCTCTTTGTGTGTTTATTTCCTGGGTTTACTTCATCCATTTAAGTCCTTTTCCTACAAAAGGGTAGAGTAATAAGAGAGCTAAAGGCCTTGCAATATAGGAGTATATTTTTAGTATACACACAGCCTGAGTAATGAGTACAAAGTGATCACTGTATAGAGGTTAGACAAGCCCTCAATCCTCTGTGAAGACATTCGTTGAAGGCTTTTGTGTTTGTTTTGGACACTTTTTTTGTTTATCTTTTGCTTCTGGGGCACAGTTTGGTGAAGGACACAAGACACTACTGACAGACACTATTGGGAGGAGGACACAACCATTATGATGGTGTGATTGTCACTAACAAGCTTTCCTCAGACTAGGTCCTAGTCTTGGACAGATGATAGTGGTCTTTCCGATGTAAACTAACACAGCCACTGATGGAAGCAGATGAGAGGACTGGGGCAGTTTGGCTTCCTTTCTCCAGCAGCACACAACCCTCCCAGACCTGTTGCTGTGTTTCCATTGCATCTGAATTCCTTGCTGCCTTCCAGCATGTCCCAACTGGCCTTTGATCAAACTGGCTTTGGACAGAAACCATAAAATGCTTTCTCCCTGAAATCTGAAGTAAATAAATAGGAAGGGTCCTCTCTGCTAGAGCTGTATCTCTCAGGATTTGGGGGTATATAAACTCCATCTGTTTGATGGACCTCTGTGAGCACTGGCCTTCTCTGCTCCACAAATCACAGAGCTGCCCACGCAAGTGTTTGTCTTCAGGTCAGGCTCATTTCAAAGATCCCCTAAAAGAGAAAATTCTTCCTCACCACCATCCCCAAATCAATCTGGTTTAAAAAGAACTTATTTCTCCAGACTAAAATGACCATGGAGAGCTGCTCTCTCCATAGGATGCCACAGTGTTATGGGGTTTATTTTGAGGAAGGATCTAGCTGATGCTTCCCACCCCCTAAAGCATGGTTATAGAGAAATGAAACTGTCCTCAGAGGTGCACATCTAAGGGATGAGAGGCAATGGACATAAGATGCAACATGGGACATTCTAACCAAACATAAAGAAAAGAAGTTCACCAATTGGTTAAGCACTGGAGCAGGCTGCTGTAGTGAAATGCCCATCCTTGGAGGTTCACAGGTGACCAAACAAGACCCTGGACAACCTGATGCTCACCTATGACTCAAGCTATCTCTGTTCTGAGCAGAGGATTGCACAAGATGACCTCTAGAGGTCCTCTCCAACCTAAATTACGAATCGATGATAGACAGGATGATACAGAGTGGCACAAGCTGACCCAAACCCAGAGAATAGCTATGGAGGGAGGCACAAAAATGCCAACAGCAGATTCCATGAACTGTCCAGAGTCAGGCTCTGAACCACTTGTACCTCCAGTGCAGCCAGGCATGGCTGCAATAAATTCCAATATGCCTTCATCCCATTTTAATCAGGGTTTTGTCTGTAGTTTGTTTCATCACTGCAGGAATACTAATGAATTCTAAGCCAAAGAAGGATCCAATTTAATACCCATTACTGGTGACTGATGAGATAAATTCATCTGACCTTAGCTGAATATTTCACCTGCAATGCTCCCTTCATTTGTTTGTATCGCTGTGACGAGGACCACACACCAAAATGTCAGGCAGTCAGACAGGGGTGTGGGGAGGATAAATTTCTGTGACCTAAAAAAATCCCCAAATCCTCAGCATGAGGATTAGTGATTAATGGCTAATGATTAACTTAGTGATTCAGCTGAGCCTTAATGATAAATGAAAAGCTTCTCCTGAACAGCGCATGCCTTACCTTTTTTTTTTTATTTTATTTTTTTTCATGATGAGAACCTAAATATGCCTACCTTCATTTAAGAGAAATTAGGACTGGTACACAATTAACAGGGCTTCATTATCCAGTCAGGAAAAGCTTTAAACCTTCCACATACAGGGCTTTGGGCAGAGATTGGCTTCTGCTTTCCCAGGTTTGTGTGTCCCTTGCTCACACCACGCTGCTCTCTGCCTGAGACCCAGGAAAATGGGGTTGCTCTAAGTACCCCAGCACCCCAGCTCAGCACATAGCTGCTGATCTGGAGCAATTCATCCATCTCGGATGCCCATGCAGCTGTTTGACACCATAATGCAGGTTGGGGGCTCCTGAGGTGCTGCTGTCAATCACAGCATCCTATAAAGCACGCCTCCCCCTCCCCCGCCACGGGTGTTCTCATAATCTGCAGCTCTCAATGATTTCTTACTGTAATTTCACGTAGATAATGGGCAAAATTGTACGTGTGCCTGTACCCGCACCGCCGGTGGGCTGGCAGAGGGTAGCCGTGGTAACAGACTACATTTCCCAGGAGCCTGTTGCGCAGGACTCTCTGGTGTCACTACACAAGGTCCTTGCAGCTCCGCAGGGGGCACTTCGGCTGCTGCGGTTCCTGCTGCTGGTGCTGGGGAAAGATGACCTTCAGCAAGTTGTCTCCTAAACGGCCTAGAACAGAGCTGAGCTAGGGGCTGCGTTTGCTCCAGACCCTGCCAGGGTGGCTGGTTGGCTTTGGTTCATGTTAGACGCTAGATGTCACCTGGAGAAGAAGAGAAGAGCTTACCTCTTCCAGAGAGATGGCCCCGAGCCAGCAAATTCGCTCTGTCAGCCTTTGCAGCGGCTGTGGCAGAACTAGGTACAACTCACCGGCATTTTCTGAGAGGGAAGGGGGTCAAAATGTACTTACAGGGGGTAGAGGGAATTCAGTCCCTGGACGCCTTGTTCTTCTCAGTATTCGCTCTGGCTTTTCCGCTCCAGCAAATCTGTTCGTTCCACTCTGGCTCGTTGTGACACTTCAATAATTTAAGCCTTGCGAGTATTTTATGCCACCTGACCTTGGCTGGAGGGGGGGTTTCCTTCAGGTTGAAATCTTTGCCTCCAAGGTAGAGGGGCTGCAGACAGTAACCCAGAGCAGTTGTGACTGATAAGCTTTGCGCTTGCTGGAAGCAGACTGAAAAGGCAGGATGATCTGTTGCCTGAGTTAGTAGCAAGGGGGCTGACTTCTTTAGGAATTTTGCTTTTCATAGTTAATGCTGGTTAAGCAATGAAAAATCGAATCTTGTGTTTCTGGTTACCATGGAGATGTCTGTAAAAGTGGAGTGTAGTAAACTGCTTGCTAGAGCGTGGCAAAGCAGTGCCCTGGCATCTGTTTAGCACTACTTGGTGATCAGTAACTTCTTTGGAATATTTCTCAGCATATTCTATATAATTTCTACAAGCTCCTTCCAACAGGCAGATCCGTTGCATTGCTGTAATGATTTGTAACTTCTGGATCTTTGCTAATCCTTAAACATGGACACCAAACGTAATGCACAAACAGACTAAATCTGCTGAGGCTTTGAGCAGTGACTGCATTCCCCCAGTACCTCTGAGCCCTGCTCCTTCTAGAAGGACCCTGTAGCACGGTGTGTTGCAGAGGTACAGAACCAAAGACAACCCCTGCTCCTGAGCATTTGCTGCCTGAGACAGGCTGGGAAGGTCCATCACCCACTGAAATACTCCTGGCTTGGATTTGATATTAGGGACAGCAAATATTTACCCATACTGTTTCAGGAGCAGTCCCAGGAAGCTGAGATCAAGGTAGACCACCTTCCTCAGCCACAAATTATTTCAGTAAGAGAAGTAAGATTCTAACCACAATTTTTTTGTGTCTGCATCAGCAAATCAGCATGTTTTAGGATGGATCATAGGGTAGGTGCTCACCTGCATGTGTGTCTGCACTGTGATGGCCACTGTGGGATCATCCCTGCCTGTAACGTGTGTTGCCATTATGCTGGGCAGAATAGGAGAGGCCACACACTTGAGAAGAGATTTGACATCTCTGTTCAGGGGTACGAACTGGAACAGGATTTTTAATCCAGAGTCTCTTGGAAAGTGCACATATTGCATTAAAAAATCTGCAAAAACAAATAAGGGACTTGGTGTTGGAGAGGAGTGTACTTTGGTTACTCATGGCCAGAACCCCTTTTAACAGATCTGGATGTGAATCCCCTCTTCTCTATGAATCAGCTGCACCCCAGTTTAGTACAGTCCCTGCTGCCTGCTGCTGTTTGCACAGCCCCCTTGGCCGCCTGCCAGGGGGGATTGTGATGCAGACGTCACCAGCAATGGTAGGTCTCCCCACAGTTGCACTCATATTCACGTTTGTTCCCCGCTCTTTCTCTTCAGTGACGTTTCCCCTGGATCTCACAAAAACTCGACTGCAGGTCCAAGGTGAAGCTGCCGTTCATCGCAGTGGAGCAGCCGCCGGCCGGGCGGCCCCTTACCGTGGCATGCTGCGCACCGCGGCTGGCGTCGTGCAAGAGGAGGGCTTAGGAAAGCTCTGGCAAGGAGCCACACCAGCAGTTTACCGCCACATAGGTGATTATCTGCTCACGATGGGACAAGTTTTGGTCCTGCTTGCTGTGGCCAATGGCATTTTGGGGTGAGCTTATCATGTGTTCTTGTCCTTTAAATATATCTGCAAGGACTTCTTCAGTCTACCCTCCACTTTGAAGTATGTGGGATTCTGGCTCAGTATCATCTCCTCCTTCTCCTGCCCAATCCTTCACAGGCTTTTTCTGGCTTCTGGGAAAACAAAATATAATTTCCCCATCATCTTTGCAGGAAGGTTTTCAGCAGAAGCAGGCACTTAGAGTCCTCAAACAATAATTATCTTCTATTAAAGGGAAGTGGAGACAGGCTAGGAAATGAAGGTAAGTACTAGGATGAAGAAATGCACTAGTATTTTGGCCACAGGTAACAGCTTTCTGTGTTTTATTTGGAAATATGGTGACAGCAGTAAACCTCAAAAACACCTGGGGGAGGTTTTGCACTTGGCAGCAGCTGAGAAGGAAGCAATGCGGTTGCATCTCCTTAGCTTGCAGGCATAAGCTGTGCTGCCTCCTGGCAGATGCTACAAAGTTCTGGCTCTAGCATTGCTACCAGGCAGCCCCCTTGCTTTCCCTATTTTTATCACAAACATGAAAGCAGTGACGAGCTCACCCAGGTAGGCTCTGGAGTGTTTCACAACCAATCTCTTGACCTCTCTATCACAGCGAGACCTCCAGGAATAGCAGACCCAAGAATTGTCTCCTGCTTTTGTTTTCCACAGTGTACTCCGGCGTTCGGATGGTTGTGTATGAACATCTCCGTGACTCTGTGCTTGGCAGGGCTGAGGATGAAAGCTTTCCTTTCTGGTAATGTTGAGTATTTATGCTTTTTCCTGTTTGGGTATCATCCTAATTGTAGGAGTCCTGCAGTCCTAAAAGCTGTCTTCTGCTCATGGCTCACCTATGCTAATGAATGTCAATGTAAAGCAGGGGTTTAAGCACTGATAATGGAGTTTCTGGTTTTAGTTGCAGGACAGTATCTTTCCATTCATCTGGGAAGAGGACCAAGAAATATTGAAATAAATTTTTCAAAGGCTTAACTAGTACCTTGTTTACCCTAAGAAGGATATTCTACTTAAGAGATGGAGAAACATGACAAACTGCATCTATAGGAGCAGTTCTGGGTGGGCAGGATTAGCCTGGGTCAGAGTGGGGGCAGGGCAGCTGTACCATGGCATGGGAGCTCTGCTGTGAGTGGCAGCTCTTTTATATCTGCATGTGCTGGGGGATGTTGGGAACCACGGGTGAGTTGTGTCTGAACATAGAGCTGTGTGTGACAGCTGTCGGAGGAGCCGTGAGCTATTGGGCAAACTTGACACCGGCGTGAGTAGCCGTGACTAATCCTACAGCTGCCTGGCTAATGCAAACCAGGGGTTCAGCTGAGCTAAGCTGGACTTGCAGCTTGTGCCCTGCTCAGCTCTGAGGTCATGCAAGAGCTCCATGTGGCGAGAGGACACTTCCAAAGCTATGATAGATGTGTCAAACATCCTCTGGAGCTTTGCAAAAAGAAGTGAGGTAATAGAACTCAGATTTCCAGCTGTTGGAGGGATGGATCAGATTTGCAGCTGCTAGAGGGATGGGTCCTGCTATGTGTTGTCCAGCAGCAGTATGGCAACACTTTGCCGCTTGCCATACTGCCTGGGTTAAGAAATTATTATGGCATTAGGTTAGAAACAGGGAGCATAAGGGGAATGGGAAGGTTTGCTGGTTCTGGTGGTGTACCTCAGCCCAAGAGATGAACATTTCCTGGCTACTGAAGAGGCAGATCATGAAGGAAAAAACTCTATTCTATTCACGTGTGTACAACAGATGTCAGCCTAAGTTAAATCTGTGTGTCCTTCCCAAGGAGATGAGTGATCCCTATAAAAAGCAAACCCAAAGTCTTTGTTTTGCAAGTTTAATTCAGCAACAGTTAAATCTCACTCAGTCCCTTTTATGACCGTGCAAGTGGCTTACAGCCACAGAATTAACTCTTAAAGACTCGCGGGACATGAAACAGATTTTTCTGTAAATTCTGGAAAAAAATGGTTATTTCTTATTGTCAAATCCTCACTGTTAAAATGCGGGTCATATGCTTTTATAATCATTCACAGTATCATAATGAAACATGGATTTTACTCCAAAATCAAATCTTGGGTCTAAAATGTAACTGTTTCTAAGACAGGATTTATAAAATCTAATATATATATAAAGTCCATGTCATGTCTGATGCTATGGGAAGGGGGAACTAGGGATAATACTAAAATAAGTAGAACCAGAAAATTAACACGCTGCATCTAGTAGCAGTGGGAGATAAAGTTTTATAGAGCAGCAAGCAGTTTAGAGTTTCAGCTTGGCATTCGGGTATTATAATCCATGGAGCACCATCCCTTCCTTGTGTGCCTTGCCTTTAAGCCTTAAGTGAGGAGCGTACGTAACCTGGAGAGGAAGCAGAGCATCTTGGTGATGTATAACTACTTGATTTTTTTCCCCCCAGTTAAGTTTTAACCCTTTCTTAAAATTGACAGGGGTATTATTGACTACCTGTTAAGATAACTACCTGCAGAGGCCATGATTGTTACCTTAACTTTGGCTGTTAGTATAAAGAATAAACATTTACACACGAGTCCTGCTGCTGAACTCTTCAGCTTGAGCACTGCGGTTTGTTAAGATTTTCAGTGTATTCTGGAGAACCATTTTTTTTCTCCTCTTTGGCAGGAAAGCTGTAATTGGAGGCATGTCTGCGGGTGCCATCGGACAGTTTTTTGCCAGCCCAACTGATCTGGTGAAGGTGCAGATGCAGATGGAAGGAAAAAGGAAGCTGGAAGGAAAGCCGTTACGGTCGGTTCCTCTCAAGGCTGGTGGTTTTTTCCTGTTGGTGATTACTCTTTGGCTGAGGGTGTGGTTCCCTCTGATTTCTGCCACCCCCCCTCCCCAGCTGCTTGAAGTCTGTTTGGGGAAGAGAGGAGCCCGAGAGGCATGTGATGGCTCTGGGCAGTGGAGATGGCAGGGGATCCAAGACTTCTCCTTATTCCATTTCTACTTGCCTTCTTTATCTGATACATAGGTCCCAGACACCACAGACCCACCACCCATCCTACATGTGCAGCACGTTCCAGCCAGTGTTCTGCCAGGGGGAGGGAGGGATACTTTCTGAGGAAGGGAAGCTGGAAGAAAGATGAGGGGAATGGCTCATGCAGGATGCACGGGCACAAGGAAGGGCTGGGTTGTCTGCAGACAGCAGGGCGTGAGACCCTCCTGCAGATACCAGGACACACTGCTCTTTGCATCCAAAACTGCTGGCACTGTTTGGTGTCTCGTACATTTAGCATTGTAATCCAGCTGTGGGATCAAAGGGTCATCTGTCATTAGCCACGAGATTGATTCTTACCAGTGCAACCAGTAGGATTGGTAGAATACTGTGGCATGAAAGGGCTGTTAAGCATTGAAACAGGCTGCCCAGAGAAGTGGTTCAGTCCCCATCCCTGGAGGGATTTAAAAGGTGTGCAGATGTGGTGCTGAGTGACATGGTTTAGTGGTGGTCTTGGCAGTGTTAGGTTGACAGTTGGACTTGGTGATTTTAAAGGTCCTTTCCAACCTAAATATTTCTATGATTCTATGACTCTATGAAAGTCAAAAATGGTTCCAAAAATGGACCTGGAGGACCAGATCCTTGCAGGTATAAATTGCCTTTCCTATGTGAGGACCTGGTGCAGCAAAGCACTGGAATATGCAAAGATTTCTCCATAACTGGGCGCTCTACTTATTAGTTGCATGTTGATTTCAGGTTTCGAGGAGTCCACCACGCATTTATGAAGATCCTGTCCGAAGGAGGAATACGGGGGCTTTGGGCTGGATGGGTGCCTAATGTCCAGAGAGCTGCCCTGGTGAACATGGGAGGTAAACTTCATAACTTGGTCTGCAGCACTTAAGGCCACAACTAAGCTTTAAGAAAGGAGAGGTCAGATACTTCCCTGGTCTTCATCTCATGGTTATCTACACTGGGGACCTGTTTGAAGCACCCTGCAGGTGACTTCTGTCTTGAGCACTTTGTTCCTGTGGAAATCAAGTTGCTTAAAAATAACAGTTTGTGCGTGAGCCTAAGGGATGGTGAGCTGGGAGCTGAGAGGGTCCCATGGCCCTCAAGCAGGGACCTCACCAGCCACAACCCAGCTCCCTGGTGCCCAAGCAAGGTGAGCAGGGCAGAGCCAGTGCTGGCAGCCAGGTTCCAGTGACATCCAGATTCTCAGGAACATGTGTGGTCATGAGGCAGGTCTGAGGCCAAGCCAGGAAGCTGAGGTCTGGTGAGGGTCACCAGAGTAAGACACAACTCAGTGATTACCAGCAGATCTGTGGTGATAAGAGAGGTCCAAGGTCGAGCTAGGGAGATGGCCCAGGGGTCAGTGTCCAGATCAACAAGGTCCACAGCCCAGGTGTGGTGTGGTGGAGCTGCAGAGATACACCTACAATGCAGTTCAGGCAGGGACTGAGGGTTGCAAGGAGAAGTGTCTGCCTGAATGCTCAGCTGATTCAAGAAGTACTCACTCCTTCCACATATAGGAAGAGCTGTCCTGTGTCTCTCCAAAACTGCCAGGGTATGTTGGAAGATCTTTTCTCTCCTTCCTGATGTTCTGTTTATAAAGTTAGGAAGGAGATGTCTTTGGGACTGAAAGACACTGCCTGTGGGTGCCCACCGTAAACACTTGCGTTCTGCTTGGTGTCACATATTATAGCATTGCCTTGGTTTTTTATTTTGCTTGCTTACATTTCTTTGGCATGATGGCTGCTTGTGTCTACGTCATTCAGCACAGGGATGTGCTGGCAGCATGACTAAAAAAATCTCTTTGAGGATAGAAAATCAGAGGTGATGTGAACTTCCACCTTGCTAAGCAGCAGTGAAGGAATCACTGGATGGATAATGTTTGCAGCAGGAGCTGTTAAATGAAGGCTATAGAATGACTATTAACTAAGGTATGGATCTCCATACACGATGTTAACATGTCTTTACATACATGCAGTCTCAACATGTAAACTGAAGCAAATTCTTTTACAAGTGGGAAATGATCTCTGCTGGGTATGTTTAGGCTGTGAAGAACTACCAAGTGCTGGGGGGATCACCCTGGTTAGAAGGCTGGACTTTTAGTTTTAAGGTCAGGCCACTGGAAATGTAACCCAGATCTGCTGATAACTTTCAGATCACTGCCTTTTATTCAGAGACACACAACTCACATCTGCTTTCAGGAGAACATTATGTAACTTCCAAGACACCATCTATTTTTTCTGTCTAATATTTCTTACATTTTTAGAACACTTGGACAGAGGTAGGAGAGGTAGAACCCCCCTTCTTGTGATGTTTCTGTTTTTAGTTAATGAGGCACTTTGCAGAACTTTCCATTTGGGATCTGTTTTATCATCTGTAGGGTAAATCAGAGAAGACAGTAGTAGAAGGGAGCACGTACTGACACGTCTAAGGAGACACCCTAGGTGCCCCAACCATCATGAGAAACTGAGGACAGGGTGCTGGCTGTGCCAATTGGAGGAGCTGCACTGGAAATTTAGGTCTTGCCAAGCCTCCATCCTATGTCAGTAATGAACAGCAGAGGCACCATTTAATTCTGACAATGCTGGGTTTTCTCATTATTCTCTTTGCAGATCTGACCACTTATGACTCCGTGAAACACTTCTTGCTTCTGAACACGCCTCTCATGGACAACAGTGTGACTCACAGTGTTGCCAGGTGCCATATTCCCCAATCACCCCTTTTCCACCACGGGGCATTTTCAGCCTTGTTGTCTTGATCTGCTTCTCTGCACCAGCAGAAGCCTCTAGTCTGTGGTCATGATACTGCTGGTAACACCAACCTGTATAACTGCTGGGGATTTTTATTGCCTGAGAGGACATCTTTGTACGAAAGACACAAGACAAAGATGCCACCACTGCTACAAAACTGCTCTCACGAGAAGTGCCTTGCTGATGCATTTAAAAGCTTCACACATCTGCGAGACCACAGGAATTTTCACTTCTCTAGAATTGTTACTATTTTATCTAACCTAGTTTTAATTTTAGCAAACGGTGAGAATGAGCAATAGAAACTCTGCACAACAACCTCTTTTACTCTCTTAAATGATGAAGAAATCCACTTTATATAAACAATGTCATAAATGGCTTGTTGTGAGTCCTCTATCCCTGCCTCAGAACTGCACACACAGAGGTGAGGGAAGATGGTGCTGGGAGGCCATCTGAGCAATAGCAATACGAGCAAGCCTCCTCCCAAAGCAAGTTTATATTGTGAGGTATTACTCACGATTTTATGCTAACAGGTTTAATATATTACTTATTATTAGAACTGGAATCATGATGCTTAAATTGTCATGATAAATCTGTTTGTTTTTTAAGTATCTGTTGCTGTTGACAGTTGCTGTTCTGGCCTGGTAGCTGCTGTTCTGGGAACTCCTGCTGATGTGGTCAAAACCCGGATAATGAACCAGCCGAGAGATAAGCAGGGAAGGTACAGCCACTTCAGAGACTGACTTTTCAGCAGAAAACTGAAAGCCTGAGTCTGACTGGTTTCACTGGGAGTGAAAAATTTGCTCTTCAGCTTTCTGGTGACCATTTTACTGTTTGAGTTTTGCATGTCTGGGGGGGTTTGTTGTGATGGCCACCTAAGCATACCCACTTACTTAGTGGATTTCAGTCCCGATGAGACTCAGGGAGTGTATGGAAGAGCCCTTGCTTATACAAATTTTTCAGATACAAATTATTTTCCATCAGGGAAAATTATGCTTATTCATAATACTGACACTTTGTTCTCCTTGCACATTGCCAGAGGTCTGCTGTATAAGTCTTCTGTGGACTGCCTGATTCAAACTGTACAGGGTGAAGGGTTTATGTCTCTATACAAAGGCTTTATACCAACCTGGATGCGAATGGTAAGTGCCTTTTAATTCCCTTTACAAGCCATGGCATTAAAATGTAAGGAATTCTTTCTGTGTTAACACTTTTCCAAAACTGTTTGAGTCTCTTGATTTATTTAACTGCAGTTAGCATAGCTGAATGTAGCAGGTGACACAACTGTTGTCCCTTCCCCCACATTGCCTCTTGCACCTCTTTAATTTGGAAAATGCTGTCCTGCTTAATTGCTTTAGATTTTCCTTGCCTTTTTTTACAATTTCAGGCTTCTTCCTTTCTCCCTCTGCTCCCTCCTTGCTCCCAGCCCTGGACCCCTTTGCTATCCCTTTGCATCTTTTGTACTTTCATTCCTCCTTCTCTCCTGAGCTCAGAATTGCTTTGTGACTGCACCATCCTGAGTCTCACTCTCGGCCCTCCTGTATTCAGTATTCAGGCTGCCACTTTCTCCTCCTTCCTGCTGGGCCCTTAAGGCTGCATGTGTACAATTAAACCAAGCAGCACTTGGAGCCTGGGAGCTGGAACTCAGCTGTTAGTTTGGACACAGAACAATTAGCTACCTTTTATCTATTTTTTTTGGTTAAGTCTGTAAGAATTTAACAGCATGACTATGTCTAGACTCTGCCAGCTGGCTTCAGGGTCTTGACACTGTTTAAATTACTAAATTGAGTGCTATGATCAAAGGCAACAGCCTCCTTCTGTGATTGAACTGAGCACAACAATGGCCGGCAGCCTCTGGGAAGAGCAGTTACAGGAAGGTTCTGCTCAGTGCCCTGAGCTGCAGCACGTTCAGTATTGATGGGGTCTGCGTGAGTTTACTACTCACAATTCCCACGGAGAATGAGCCAACTTAGATTTCCCAAAGGCTTGTCATTCTGGGAATGTTTAATAGGTGTTTCAGAGGAGCAGGAAAAGGTATTTCCTAGGCATAAGGCAGAACAAATGCAAATCTATCACTCTAACAAAATAAATCAATAAATATATGAGCAAATAAATGGGGGCAGGATATCAATTTTATGCAGGAGAACTGTGTAATTTTCTGACTAAGGTACTAGAACAAGTAAACTTTTTTTTTTTTTTTAACTAAAAAAAACCCCAACATTCAAGCAGAAGTAGCCATCAAGTGTGAAGCATTTCAGATCAAACATTTATGATTTGGCAAGCTAAAAAAAGAACAACTTCTAGGTGCCTTGTGAAGGACTGAGTAGACCTAACCATATGCAGCACGACCATTTTTATATGAAAGGCATGAGATTGAGCTTAAGATTATGATTTTTAAGAGGAAATAATTTTATCTAATGGGTTTATTTGTTGGGTCATTTCTGGTTTAAGCCTCTGACTTCAGTATTTACTTTCACAGGCTCCTTGGTCACTGGTATTCTGGCTTACATACGAACAAATCAGAAGGATCTGTGGAGTTAGTTCCTTTTAAAATTGTGAAATCACTTCTATATTCACAAAAAAAAAGAAGAATCAGAAAGCTAAATTCTCATTCCACAAGGCATTCCTACGCTACAGGGAACATTTGTGAGACTGGCAGCAGGATGATATGTATAGATTGCTGCCCCAAATCCAGTCCTTGCTGGTTAGGAGGAGCCATGAGTTATAGATAGTATTTGCTTGTCAGGCTGCTGTAAGAAATTTAAGTTATCACAGAATTGTCACAGTTGGAAAAGACCTCTAAGATCACTGCATCTAACTGTCAAAAGCAACAAAAAATAACCACCAACCAAACAAGCAAAAAAACCCAAACCCAAACAAACAAACAAAAAAACACAAATCAAAACAAAACCCAACCAACCAACAAACAAATAAAAACCAACCAAACAAACAAATAAAATGTCAGGCCATTTCCTCTAGTGCTGTTGCTTACTTGAGAGAAGAGGCTGCAGCCACCTCACTACAACCTCCTTTCAAGTAATTGTAGAGAGTGAGAAGGTCTCCCCCCCAGCCTCCTCCAAACTAAACAAACCCAGTTCCCTCAGTCTCCCCTCACAGGACTTGTTCTCCAGACCCTTCACCAGCTTGTTTGCCTTCCTCTGAACTCGCACCAGCAACTCAATATCTTTCTTGTGGTGAGGGGCCCAGAACTGAACACAATATTTGAGGTGTGGCCTCACCAGTGCTGAGTACAGGGGCATGAACAAAGGGCCATGAATTAAAAAAAATATATGCATAGGATAAAATTGTCACAGTAATACTACAGCTGGCAGCCAGCATCAGCTTTCTGAAACAGGCTAAAAAAAATCTACCAAGCAAGTAGAATATAATACTGTCCCTTGTTTGATAATAGAGATGGTTCTAATTGCTAAGGACAAGAGCAAACTGATCAATGGAGCATTGAACATCTCCTGTGGCTAAGCAGCCCAAAAATAAATTGGGAATTTTTGTTATTATTACATTTGCACACACATAAAATATCCTCTTCAAAAAACACAAAATGTTTGATTATGAGTGATTTTCTTAAACCTAAAGCTTTCCAGATGTCATAGGAAAGAGGTCTGATGCTGTTTGTCACTAAGCTTATCTCTGGCAACCAGGAGGAAAAACTGCAGCCTAAAGGCAGTCATAATGTAGACAGAACTAAGCTGGATTTGTTTTAGCAGTGCCTAGTGAAATGACTAGGCAAGACTTAGCTGTCTGAGTAGATACTCAGGATTTCTTCCAGACTGGAATGCAACTAGTAACTTCACATGTGCCAAGTTCTGATTAAATACGGTCTGGGCATCTTCTAGGACTGCACTTGCACTTTGTGATTGTGTTGGATCTGTGGTGGCTGCGTGCATTGCAGCGTGGGATTCCAGCCTGTAGAAAAAAATTTCATCTCACCATTATTAAAGCATCAGAAGTTTTTGTTCAGAAATGCTCTTATTTTTCTAGTTGTCAGCCTAAGAAACTAACGTGAGTTCTCTCCTTCTTGCACACCATCACCAGTGATTATAAAGCAGCAGTCAGAGCTGCTGCTTCAGTTACATCCTGGGTGGTCCTCCTGCAATCCTGTTACTTGGGAACCCCTGATGATGGATATTTAGAAGCATATTCTTCTTTGTCTCAGTCTTTAGCAGTAGAGCTAGATGTTCCCTAGACTCCCAGCCCCCTGAGCTGACAGACAGGGAGGGTGGGCAGAATGAGACCTTCACAATCCAAGAGGAAATAGTCAGTGACCTGCTACACCACTTACACATACACAAGTCTGTGGGGCTGGATGGGTTACACCCAAGAGTACAGATGTGCTCACCAAGCCTCTCTCCATCATTTACCAGTAGTCCTGGCTAAATGGGGAGGTCCCAGTGGACTGCAGGGTAGCAAATGTGACTCCCATCTGCAAGAAAGGCCAAAAGGAAGATCTGGGGAACTACAGACTTGTCAGTCTGACCTCAGTGCCAGGGAAAGTCATGGAGCAGATTATCTTGACTGACATTATGCACCATATACAGGTCAACCAGGTGATCAGGCCCAGTCAGCATGGGTTTATGAAAGGCAGGTCCTGCTTGATGAACCTGATCTCCTTTCTATGAGAAGATGACCTGCCTAGTGGATAAGGGGAAAGATGTAGATGTTGTCTATCTGGACTTCTGTAAAGCCTTCAACATGGCTTCCCACAGCATTCTCATTAAAAACTGTCTGTTCATGGCCTGGACGGGTGTACGCTCTGCTGGGTGAAACACTGGCTGGACAACCGGGCACAAACAGTGGTGGTGAATGGAGTTAAATCCAGCTGGTGGCCACTCACCAGCGGCGTTCCTCAGGACTCAGTATTGGGACCACTCTGTTTAACATCTTTATCAATTACCTTGATGAGGAGATAGAATGCACCCTCAGTAAGTTAGCAGATGACACTGAGTGGGAGTGTTGATCTGCTTGAGGGTGGGGAGGCTCTACAGAGTGACTTGGACAGACTGGGTTGATGGCTGGGGTCAGTTGTATGAGCTTCAACAAGGCCAAGTGCTAGGTCTTGCACTTGGGCCACAACAGCTCCATGCAACAATACAAGCTTGAGGAAGAGTGGCTGGAAAGCTGATCATCAGAAAGAGACCTGGGAGTGCTGGTCAGCAAGCAGCTGAACATGAGCCAGCAGTGTGCCCAGGTGGCCAAGGAGGCCAGTGTCATCCTGCTTGTATTAGAAATAGTGTGGCCAGCAGGAGCAGGGAGGTGATTGTCCCTCTGTACTTGGCATTGCTGAGGCCACACTTCAAGTACTGGGTTCAGTTTTGGGCACCTCAATACAAGAAAGACAGGGAGGTGCTGGAGCAGGTCCAGAGGAGAGCAAGTAACTGGGTAAAGAACCCGGAGAACAATCCTCTGAGGAGCAGCTGAGGGAACTGGGGCTGTTTAGTCTGAAGCAAAGGAGGCTGAGAGGAGACCTTATTGCTCCCTACAACTACCTGCAAGGGGGTTGTAGAGAGGTAGGAGCTGGTCTCTTCTCACAGTAATGAGTGACAGAACAAGAGGCAATGGCCTCAAGCTGCACCAGGGGAGGTTTAATCTGGACATTAGGAAAACTTTTTTCACTGCAAGGGTTGTCTAGATGTGGTGCCTGGGGCTATGGCTTAGGGGTGGACTTGGTAGAGTAGGGTTAATGCTTGGAGACGATGATCTTAAAAGTATTTTCCAACCCAGATGATTCTATGACTCTATATGATCTATTGAGTTAAAAAATGAAATTTAAAAGTCTTGTGGTGAAAAACTGAAGTCTTAATACAGCTTTCTCAGTGTGAAACACTGGACGTTCGTAGCAGAGCATATTCCTAGTATTCCTCTCCTACGAGTAAAGGCTGGGGGGGGGGGGGGGTTTGTTCAGCCTGGGGAAGGCTCAGGGAAGGCGTTGGAGGGCTCAGGGCCGGTTGAAAAAGGGCAGGGGGGAATTTTTTTAAACTAAAAGGG
>JANIJG010005365.1:0-16249 GCA_024611175.1 Megaceryle torquata
TCCCCCAACCCCCCACCCCGCCCCCAGGAGGCCACTGCAATGCCAGGGACCCTCCAGACAACACCCCACCAAAGGGGGAAGGATGCTCAGCAAGAAAGCTGTCTGGGAAAGGGCCATCCCATCTCTGCCTGCAAAGCATATTGAGAAACCTCGTCTAGAAAATCATCAGTAGGGAACATAAAACTCAGCTCAAATATAGCACACCAGCTTTGCTGGTTACGTTCTGCGGTCCCCCGAATCCTTTCTCTCAGAACCTGGACGTCTATCTTTAAATAACCAGCAGCCCTTCAATGAGCGGGAGGGAGGAGGAGGTGTCCATGTCCCGCACCGCCCTCTCGTACATCGCCTGGATGCGGGTGGCCTTTGATACTCTCGGCGCCAGCCCCGACAGTCCTGTCACCCGGGCAACCACCGGCTCCCCCCGCCCAGTAAGCCACTCGAGATGGGATCGACTGGTCGGGTCGCCCAGTGGCCCGTCGCTCAGAAACACTTCGGGACCCCAAAACCCCATCACTCAGCAGTTTCCGATCGCCACCCGCCAAAGACACTCGCCACAAACGGCTCGTTTCAGTTTCACCCGGCTGTCGAGAAAACCTGGCCTGGGGCTCCTTGAGCTCGGATCCCGGGCAGGGGGTGGTACGTAGGGGGGCTCCCGCCACGCGGTCCCCTGCGCATCTCTCAATAACCGCGCGCACCTCCTCCTCCCTTCCATCAGGGCTCTCTTCATCGCAGTCCCCCCACCCGTCTCCATCCGAATCCTCGGGGTCCGCACCCGCCATTAACTTGGGGCTTTGGACAGCCCCGGGGGGGGATCTTTTGTCGGCGCCAGCACCGGCTCAATCAACAAACGCGTCCGCTCCTTTTCTCTTTTCACTTCTGTCTCCCAGCACCGCGCTTTGGATTCCAACAGCCCGGAGGCTCCTGGCTGAACAGAGCAGGGCCGCAGGATGGAGCACAGAGCCCCAGGATGGAGCACAGAGCCCCAGGATGGAGCACAGAGCCCCAGGATGGAGCACAGAGCCCCAGGATCTACCCCACTCCAAAACCTCACGGGGACTTGTCCCAGCTTCACCACCCCCTCGATGGGATCGGACCGCTTCTCCCTCTCCCGTTTTACATCTGGGGGAGGAGGCGCTCGGTTGTGCCCCCGCAGCAATTCCTCCATCGACATCCTGCCGACTACGCCAATAATAGAAAAAAAATACCAAAAATACAGAGGCCCCCACGCACCAGACAGCAGCCGCTTGTCCAGACTGGGGTTTACTGCAACCAAAGCTGCCCAGCACTCCTGACCAAATACAACTTGGGACGCCTGTTGGGAGTTAACTACTACACAACTAATTCCTAAACCTTAAGGAAAGACGAACCCAAACGGGCACGCGCTCGCTCATCAAGGGGCAACCTCCCCCACCAGAGTGCCCAGGATACCACTCACCCAAAGTGGGGCGGGGGGGCTCGCTCCATCCCCGGGGACTCCCTCAGTCCGTGGCAGTGCCCCTGGACAGCATGTCCCAGGGGAGGGTCCGACTTCCAGACCGGCTGCTCTACCAAGAGCCGGCTCCTCGGACTCTTAGGCAGGACCCCAGTTATACCCCAGTCGAGGGTGCGCTGGAGTCACTCTGGCTGAGGGGACAAACCCAGACAAAACACAGACGGGCGCAGACCCCCGAGCCTGTTTACTACTTGTCCAGACCCTGAGGCACCAGTTAAGCACCAGGAGATGCAGCTTAATAACCGAGACATCAAACCGCACTGACCAAGGCACCAAACTGCTCCAGCCCACCCTGTTTGCTTTGGCTCTTTCGTGGGCTGGGGGCAGCTGCACCTGCCACAGCAGCATGAGGATGAAAGGAATAAAATGACACTCACTTTTAATGGCATAAGCACAAACTTCCCCCTTAACCAAAAAGGCAACGGCTGGGTGGAGCTTTGTAGCTTTCTTCCCTTATATTCACTAGGAGGGTTTTAATTTGGGAGATACCTGTATTTTCAGCCCAAATTCCTACCAAACAATTTTTTATCAAATTATTAAAACCCTAGTATGCACATAACAACATGAAGAAAAGTTTAGGATTTCTTTTGAAATCATCTCTGGCACTTAGATAATTGTCTGGTACAATCTTAAAAATTACCTTTGAAAACTCACGAAGACTGGTCAAGGTTCTTGGATATAGAGAAGAGGGGGGACAAGGTCCCAACCAGGCAGAAACAAGGCCCTAGGAGGTAGGAAGTTATATAGGAGTGAGCTCTATCTCCATCCCTGGAACCACCTGGGAACAATAACCCAGTGAGCAAAAACCAGGAGATGGGGAACAGCTGTCATAATTTTGTCAACAGCAAATCACATCCAGCCCATCTAGGTTCCTTCTGCAGCCAGGTAATAGGGTCAATGGCTAGAGCAGCCTTAAATGTGATAAGGATTTGGACACTGTCCTACATGATGTGGTCACAAGTCAGCAGTGGAAACCTCTGTCTTCAGGACACTGAACTGCTTGTGTAACTGGGAAACACAAAGAGCAGTTATGGAGGGCTCACTGTCAAACCACACACCCATATCAAGAGAAGCCCACGGGGGCTTGCCCAGTGTCCAGTACTACTCAAAATCTTCACCAGTGATTTGGGTGATGAACTAAAGGGTAGGCTGATTAAAGCTCCTGCTGACAACAAATACATGGGAAGACAAGAGCAGGATTTGAAATTACCTTGCCAAATATGAAAAAAAACCTGGAGGGGGAGAAAGAAAAAAAAGAAAAGAAAGAAAAAAGCACTCAAAAAGATGCAATTTAATCAACACAAGTGCAAAATTGTATGCTTTGTTGCTCATACGGGGCAGTACACCCTGCGCTCAGAATCAAAGAATGTCAGGAGCTGGAAGGGACCTCAAAAGATCATCCAGTCCAACCCCCCTGCCACAGCAGTGTCACCTACACCAGATCACACTGGAACGCGTCCAGGAGGGTTTGGAATATCTCCAGAGAAGGAGACTCCACAACCCCCCTGGGCAGCCTGGTCCAGTTCTGTCACCCTCACTGTGAAAAAGTTCCTCCTCAGGTGTACATGGAACTGCCTGTGCCTCAGCTTCCACCCATTTCCCCGTGTCCTGTCATCAGGCATCACCCAGAAGAGCCTGGCTCCATCCCCCTGGCACTCACCCTTTATGTGTTTATGAACATTGATGAGGTCACCCCTCAGTCTCCTTTTCTCCAAGCCAAAGAGCCCCAGCTCCCTCAGCCTTTCTTCAGCAGGGAGATGCTCCACTCCCTTCATCCCCTTTGTGGCTCTGCACTGGACTCTCTCAAGCAGTTCTATGTCCCTCTTGAACTGGGGGGGCCCAGAACTGCTCACAGGAGCATCTGCTGACTTCAACAGCCCTGAGGCTGTTCTGAGCCACGCTCCTCATTCCACATGGACTCGCTCCCCATTCTATGAGCCTGAAACAGGCTAAATTCCCCCAGTTTTCACCTCCATCACAAAAGCTGCTGGTTAAACCTTCTTTACCTCACAGGAAATAAGCTGTGCAGCCAGTGTCATTAGCACTAATGCAGTGCTGATTTCCAAGCCCTGCCCGGTGGGATGCCCACTGTTTCTCAATATTTCTGTCTCATAATGCCAGCCCAAGAAAAGTTTGCCTTAATAAACGCTTACTGTGACAGTTAAGAATAAGAAATCATACATCTCATCTCCCTCAGCCTCTCACATGCATTGATTATAACCTAATGAAGTTTATAAAAATCAAGCGGTGTGGTTAGAAATACCGACACGGAAAGCTCTGGAGTAATGACAAATCACGTCTCTATCGGCCTCGTTTGTTCGCAAAGAAGCGATGCCGATAGTTGGGTAGTTCAATCCTGAGCAGACAAAGCTTCAGTAACAAAATATGAAACTTTTAAAGGCAATTAAATTCTCTACTCTTTAACAGTTATGCTCATAAAACTGAGCTTAACCTCAGGAGTGAAGTGATTCATAAAAAAGAGATGTTCTGTAATTTTACCACAGATATTCGCTAAATCATTTCTCCAACCTTTAATCCCTATGTCACGAAGTTAAGAAATAGAATTGCTATTTAATTACAGCTATATTAGGAAGACTTGCTTTCTAATTAAAGCTGGCATATGCACCGGTAACTAAACCAGGTATCCTGAAGCAGCTGGATTGCGGGTTGCTCGAACAGGCTCGTAGGCTTATGTTGGCAACATGATGCTTTTCAATTTCAGATGGCACCACAAGAAAAAGAGCTAAGCATGAGGAAGAAAATGGTCATTGCATCAAGCCTTGCTAGAGTACAGGGGAACACTGACCTTGTCCCAGCTGCTGACCCCCCTGGCACATCTTGTCTATGAACCTCGTGCACAATTCTCATGTCATCTCTCACCATCGCCACGGGAGACAGACCTACGTCACCTGGAGCCTCTGCCAGGAGAGGCTGCTCCACAGCAGAGCTGCAGAAACAGAAATCTGAGGGACTCTGCCAGGTGTTTCTGAGAACAGCTGGAAAAGAAGGAAGGTTTGCAGAGGATGCAGAGTCATTTCTAAAGTGCTAGCAAAGGAGATGTTGGAAGCAGGGTACTAATTGGGTATTCTGCCTGGGAAAATATGAGAATTAATAAATAATAAAATAGTGATAGAGATGTCTTCAGAGACAGGGAAGAGATAATAACTTCCACACTTAAAATGTTCAAAATTAAATTAGAAAGCATAATAGCAATTATATTTTACATTAAGAATAGGGAAAAAAGAAACGTGGGTTATTGACCTGGCAGTGCTGGGTTAAGAGCTGGACTTGATGGTCTTAAAGGTCTCTTCCGACTAAAACGATTCTATGATTGATGACCACAGCTAATTTGTATGGCAAGTGATTTTCCAATATTAGTTTTATAAAATATTTCAATTAGTTTCTACTGTGTAAGAGCAGGTCCTCCCATGCTTACAGTAAGGTTTTCCTTCCCACTGTGGAGTTACCTCAGGGCAGGGAATTTTCATTGACATTCAGTTGGACAACTCCACAGCAGAAAGATCTCGGGAGCTTTCTCCAGTGCTTTTCCTGCTTTATTCATCGCGACCAATCGTGTGCCATTTCCCCATGAGCAATAAAAGCAGTTCAGCCAGGCTCCCAAATTATACGGGAATCATGTTTATAACAAATTTCTATTATTTGCACGCTTTTATTAGAAGAAGAATATCACCAATGAAGAACACAGTGTTCCTTTAAAGCCCTGCTTTCAGAGCAGCAAACTTTGAAGGCAATCTTTGAAATGCATAATTTACCAAATCACTGTAATTGATGTAACTGTTCTATTGAGAGGTGTGTAAGTTCAGAAGCTCCCTGTATAACGCATGTCTGGCTTAAAACTGCTCTCTTCTCGTCAAAAATGGAGCACAGCTAATAACCTGTCCTTCACCAACAACCCAAGTGTCAGGGCTGAGTTGAAGGGCTCGTTGAACTTGTAATTTTCTCATTTGAAAAGGAGATAGATTAAATAACTGAAATTAAATAAAAATTAGGCAAAAAAACTTTACGCAGTCACCGACCTTTTCGGAGGTGGGAAATTTCACTTGCTTTGGAGTAAAATGTTACGTTTCAGCTCCCTGAAAGACCAAATAAGTGCTGCAAATGGATAGGGATTTTCTGTGGTCAGATGATACAAATTCATTTCTTTAAAGGAAGCTTTCCATTACACCTTTGGGAAGTGTGAAGACCAAAAAGACCTCGGTTGCTACTATATTACTCTTAAATGGTTAAGATTTTTCAAATGTTATTGTGTCAGTAAAGAAGTGCCACCATTATTTTAAAAATTTTACCAGGCACGCAGTGTACGCAGGTAACAAATGTTTTTATTCCGTTTTATTAGAAATTAGCTGTACCTTTAAAACATTTCTTGAGCTGGCATATTTCTACTGCCAGCACCGTCTTGAAGATTGCTCAGAACCCTCAGCGATGGCCCTTCATTGTTGTTCATTGACTTCCGTAAAATAATTGTCACTATAATTTTATACCTGTCAAAAGCCCAATACACAGCATTGACTAATTGCTATTTTGTGTGCTCAGAAAGGTATAAAATCAATTTAACCACTCTGGAAATCAACAAATTCTTTTGTGAAGCTGCAGAACAGTGAACATAATTATGTTTACTACTGCCAGTCTTCGTGTTTAGTCGTCAGGAGGAGGTAGATTTGCTTATATCGCATATAATCTTAGAACAATTCTGAGACCAATCTTGTAAAGTGTGCAAACCTCTCTCACGTTGCCGAGAGCCCTCAAAGCTTATTAACGTGTTGTTAACATGAGTTTGGGGTTCGAGGACCTTCCAAAATGGTGCAAACTCTCGCCCCACTGAATCCCCAGCAATCTGCATTTTCCTCTCCTGGTCTTCATATCCCATGCCTAAATGAAGGAACTTCAAAACAACCTGACAGGTTTGGGGGATTTCTGTGTGTGAGGATGGGGCAAAGGACATAAAATCATGTGATTTAACAGGCGATGGGAAGAGATGGACAAAACACTGGGAAATAACCAGTATTTCTTGTGCTCCACATTAAACAGCAGGTCAAGGGAGGTTCTCCTCCCCTTCTACTCTGCACTGGTGAGGCCACATCTGGAGGATTGTGTCCAGTTCTGGGCTCCCCAGTTCAAGAGGGACGGGGAAATACTAGAGAGACTCCAGGAGAGGCTCTGAGGATGCTGAAGGGACTGGAACATCTCTGCTGAGGAAAGGCTGAGAGCCCTGGGGCTGCTTAGCCTGGAGAAGAGAAGCCTGAGAGGGGATCTGATGAATGGTTACAAATCTCTGCAGGGTGGGTGTCCAGTAGAAGGGGCCAGGCTCTTGTCAGTTGTACCCTGGGATAGGATAAGAGGTGATGGTCACAAGGTGAAACACGGGAGGTGCCACCTCAGCATGAGGAGAAACTTCTGTCCTGTGAAGGTGACAGAGCCTGGCCCAGGCTGCCCAGAGAGGTTGTGGAGTCTCCTGCTCTGGAGACCTTCCAGACTCCCCTGGATCTGTTCCTGTGTGGGCTGCCCTGGGTGACCCTGCTCTGGCAGGGGGGTTGGACTCGATGAGCGCCAGAGGTCCCTCCCAACCCCCACCATTCTATGATTCTAAACAGCTTCATTCAGCCTCATTCAGTCTCATCATCTGGCATGTACAGAGCATGAAATAATGCTATTTTCTTCTTGCCGTGCCTCCTGTTACCACAGCC
Source organism: Megaceryle torquata (assembly GCA_024611175.1). Lineage (NCBI taxonomy): Eukaryota > Metazoa > Chordata > Aves > Coraciiformes > Cerylidae > Megaceryle > Megaceryle torquata. Next base: position 7,198 of record JANIJG010005365.1, read on the forward strand.
TGATGCCACTCTGCTGAAACTTCTCCTCTGAAAACATTTTCCATTAATGCCATTCTATCAGAGCCTGAAAAGAAATGACGGAAGCTTAAAATGCTACCATCAAATTTCATGTCTGTATAGTTGAAAAAACAATGTGTCTTTCCCAGTTTTACAACGTGTTTGGGTGGAAGATTTTCTTCTGTGAAAATCATGTTTCCAACGCTACTCACTGTGGGTTGTGACGGCAATTGAAGTGGATTCTTGCAGGTGCAAGAAATAAAGGCAAAGAAAAACTAGTTACAAGCTGAAATAAAAATGTCATTATCGACAGGTAAAAAGAGGAAGGATGCCATTCAGCGCACCGAGTGACGGCTCAAGCAGAGATTTCCACAGCTTGCAATAATAGTTTTTGCAATAAAAGCAGCAAGCAAGGGCACTGATGATGTGATAGCCAAGGAAAATAAATGTTATGTACATTCAAAGAATCGTAGAATCCCAGGTTGGAACTGACCTCAAGGATCGACCGGTCCAACCTTTCTTGGCAAAAAAGATTCTTAAATAATAATAAAATATTCTTAAAGAAAACATTACTATATAGGTTTCTGTTTCTGAAGTGTTGATAAGCTGGTAATAGAGGCAAAATACAATTGCTGTTGCCTAGACGTAGCACCCACCTCCACCAGTGGTCCCAGTTTCTAAGACACCAATTGTTCCAGAGGGATTGGTCCTTAAGCAGAAAGGCCTTTCTTTTTCTACTCTTTGATACAACACAAAGTAATCTCTTCTCTTTGTATTTGCTGCCTTAGTACATTTAAGCAATTAATCCATAACGTGACAAAGGCAGCATGAAAACAGACTTACAGCTTAGCTTTAATAAGCATTAATACTTTTATGCTGGTTTTGGCACACCAGCCTTCTACTAATACTTGGCTTCCAAGATTATATCCATGAAAATTAATGATCTGTCACTGGACTTGCCTATGTTCTAATGAAGCAGTTAGTCAAGTATGAGTAAAGTCAGGTGCAAGAAGCTGCCTCTTTCCATTTGCAATAAAGCCTCTCTCCCTATTTTGCTAACAAATTAAATTAGTTGAGAGTAAAATTTAATTACTGTCATGCACCATCTTTGGTTTTGTGATCAAATAAGTGCGTCTCTGTGAGCTTTGTAGTTTGCTCTACTGAAATGGGAGAGAAGTAAGATAAACCTAGCTGAGTATCAGACTAGATTTATAATTATTGTCTTCTCCAAGAAAAAAAGAAAAAATCTTGGGAAAATAATATTTCTTTCATTTAAATAAAAAAGGCTATTTTAGCAGTGCTAGCAGCACTGTCATTTCATATCTAAGTCAGAGGAGTGCAATTCTAACTGCCTAATATACCCTCCTTGAGCCAAACAGAAGGACAATGATTTAATAACAGAGGTCACCTTTCTGCAGAGGTCCACGTTGTGTTGTAGGAGAATGTGGAAGTTCTCAAGGGCAGCAACCTGTAGCTTCACACAGGTGTCATACAACACCTACAGCAACTGGACAGCAGGAAGACAAGGTGAAAATGCATCAAACAAACCAATCTTCAAAATATATCTTCTCAGCTGTGTCACCACCAATTTGTCTTACTTACTGCTAGACAATTCCAGTCCAAATCTGAATTGGTTTTAGGATTTATTCTAAGACAGCTTGTCTCTCATCAGCTATTTCTGTCTCTTATGAGACTTACATCTTTTTTTTTTTCCTCCTTTAGGTTCAGGCTGTCTTTCTGACACCCACCCAGTGAATTGTAGAATTATTTAGGTTGGAAAAGACCTTTCAGGTGATGGAATCCAGTCGTTCGATCATCAAGTTCGACTGTTGAATTGAGTCCAACCAGTGGCCAGATTAGAGCTTCTGATCCTCAAAGTGCAGCAGCTCACACGAAGAGAGCACAGAGAGGGGATGGAGCCTGCGAGAAGGGTTCTTCCAGCTGCAAAACATAAAATGGAGATATTTAAATTATGCAAGAAAAGATCAAGCCTCATGGGTACGACTGAGGGAAGTATGTTGGAATTAGACCCAAACACATGTTTCAAAGTAAGAAATCTCCACAGTGCAACTCATGCCTCAGGAGGTTTTCTGGGACATGTTACAGTGAAAGCGAAGAGGGCTTTTGGAGCACATCTTCTTAGGGTTGATGCCTCCAGTAACTACACTGAGGTAGAAATCATGCAGTGAGCCTGTCATCTGCACCACACCATCCAGCTGTTGAGGAACCTTGCTGCTTGTACACTGACGGTGCCTTCACTATTCATTATTTTGATGTCGAAGCCAAAAAAAGGCCCGTGAGGATCAAGAACAGCATCATGAAAGAGAGAATAATGTTCAGTCCTGTGCTGGGAAAAGAAGATATGAAAATAGGTCTGTAAAGGGTCTAAAAAGGCCATCCTGTCCATGATGCTCTTCTTTGGTTCGTGTCAACTGGCAAGAAGCTCCAAAGATCAAGAGCTTGGCTTCCCCGGGACGCACCATCTGCCCTTCTCTTACGGAATGGCATCAACTGCATCATGTGCTGTCACTGTGGAATTCACCCTGCCTACTGCCAAGGGACCGCAATTAAAACAACGGGTACTTAACCCAGAAGTGAAGTACTTACTGCCTAAACATGGTACTCAAGAAGAGACAGCTTCTAAGGAGGTAATCTTATTTGATCACAGACATGTAAACACTCTAAACTTCGCAACAGCTCTACTACAGTCCCCTACAACACTGAACTGCCAGGCAACTGGCACTCCAGTATCACCCACATCAGAGCAGAAAGTCAGAATAACCTGAATACACTCGACTTACTCTACTTTAAAATACATTGCACTTTTCTTCTCAACGAAGGGAGCATTTTGTGCTCTTCCGTGGCATTCTCTTGGCAATCTCACTTCAGAAAAATATGTCCAAGCAATTCCAAAACCTTTCATTTCTTGTTCTATAATAATCTGCAAATATTTTCCTTAAATCCAGTTTTTAGTCGTAACTCTTAAACAGTCCCTGAAATCTCAGTCGAGAATTGTTTCCCATGCTATTAGCTTATATATGTAGCATAAATAGATCCATGCCTTGAAGACCTTCTAGATTAAACAGATGTGACACAATCTATTATTAACACCCCTGCAATTGAAATCAGAACTGTGTTCAACTGTGCTAGAGCTAATAAGAGCCCTTTGCTGACAGACAGCATCCCCAAATCAGCTAATCATGTAAACACTCCTTGGTTATGGGTGATGAGACTTCTGCATGCACATAAAAATTTTCATGTATTAACCCCGATTCAAGAAGTTTTTCTTACTAATTTGAGGAATAAGTCTAAGGGCAGTGCTGAGCTAAATGAACTTGTTACACCAGCACAGAGAGCTACAGAGATGAGCTATGCCCATCCCATCCCCTCCTGCTGATCCTGGGGTTGTGCTGGGGATCTTCTCTCCAACTGGGAGTCACCTTTGTGTAACAGCACGACACCCCTCAACTCTTCGTGGCCATGCTAACACCACACCAAGTACCTTGATAAACTCTACCCGATCACCTTGTTTTATTTTGATGATATGTTTTTCATCCACAAATATAGCACCAAATCTATAAAATAAATAATATTTATTTAATATTAACTATATATTATAAATAAAATAAAAGGGATATTCCTGGTAATCGATAAAAGGAAAATAAAAGGGATATTCTTGGTAGTCGATATTGAAGCTGCCAAGCTACAATGCATCAATTCACACAGAGTTTCTGCCTCTTCTTGCCTTTGGCCAGAGCCTACCAACCTGCCCCAGCACGGGTACTGCCCCAGGCAGGACTCACACAGTGTCACCACAGCTTGATGCTGGCCAGGGATGGTGGGGAGAAGGTCTGTGTGTCCTGCAAACCACAGACCTCTTCCAGTAACAGAGGGAACGATGCCTGATGGGCAGCACAGTTTTGAAAGCAAAACACACAGGACCCACGGAGATCCCACCACATCCCACTCCTTCAGCTCCCAGCTCTTCTCTGGAATTACTGGGCTGTAGTCCATTGCACTCAAAATCTAAAGCATTTCTCTCTACCTGACTACTCCCGGTCAGATCATACACCAAATAAATGCCCAGGGACAATCCAAACCCCATCAGCCTCCATGAAGCTCTTTTTTTATTTTCCTTTTTTTTTTTTTTTCCCCATCTGTAACAGCAAGACATTTCTGAAAGCTGGAAAAACAGCTCTGCAGCTCCCTGCACTTTTCCTCACTCTGGTGTGATGTCTATCATTATGTGAATGATTTCCTATTGTTTTTTTTTTCTCTCAGTACTGGTATGTTTAGCATTTCTCAAATGGAGAAGGTGCCATTTCAGGTGGCACAACTGAACTGATGTACAATGGAGAAGATGCTCTGCGCATTCTCTTTTGAAACCTGGAGGTTTTATTTCTTTGCTTTCTTCATTGTTTGTACTGGAGATGGAAAGGATGGACTGAGATTTGGGGGTTCTTCACATCAGTACCAACTCAGACATCACCATCCATGTGTCTTGATAATTAAGCAGCAAACAGTCCATTGGGAGTTAGGTGCAAGAGAGTTTCTTTTTCCTTAAGCCCTGGATATTTTCAGTACTTTGCTAAAACTATGTTAACAAATGGCTTTTTTTACTCTTCATCTCACATGTTTACTTCCCTCCTGATAACTCCCAAGAAGCACCTAATGACTTCAATGGGCAGCTGGATGCACATCAGTGACAGAGCTCTGAAGCTTCACCTCTGAGTGAGTCAAGGACTAAGCTTTTGGGCACTAAAATTCAAAACACGCTCTTTACTCCATGACCGGCACCAGGACAACCCTGTTACCACTTGTGTCTGCAATAATCAGCTCACCCAAAGACTGAAAATCAAAGATGGTCAAGTGCAGCAGAACAAGCAGATCGACGAAGTCCTGCTCCATCTCCCCACCTGGCCTGGAGCTTTCCTTATGCTACGTGTTGCTCCAGCCATGCTCTGAATTAGGAATTTCCCTACGGACCAATCGTGATGTTATAGAATCCTTGAATGGGCTGGAAGTGACCCAAAAGTTCATCTAGTTCCAAGTGTTTCATTTGCTATTATTACAGTTATGTGCACAACCACTCTGTGTGGTAAAATATTCACCCCAGGATAAAAGGTCAAAAATACCCCCGAAGTTGGATGATGAGCCTGAGGTCTTACCATATGATTTTTTACAAAGTACTCATCACTTTATAGTGCACCATAAGCAACATGCAGGTGTTTTAACTGCAGCTGCTGTGTGGTGGAGAGTGTTGGGGTGAATGAGTACCTGTTGCACAGACTCTCAGCATCAGGGTATTTTTCACTATTATATTAAATTATAGAGAACAATTCTAAATCAGCTTCCATTTCACCAATTCCTGAGGGAAACAAACAGTCCAAACCCATCTGTTTTCTAAAAAAAAAAAACCTCTCCCACCTTGAACAAACATCAGCTAATCCCAACAGGACGACAAACACTTGGTATTTACCCAGCAGCAGAAGTGAAGCAGCAGGAAAAAAATGGGATTTTTTTTTTTTTTTTTTTTTAATATTCTCCTCAACCTCCAGCAGCAAAAACACAGCAGCTTATTTTTTTCCTAAAGTGCTTCTTTGTGAATATGCATGAAACACATGTAGCAGCATGGAACAAGCACCTCTTTCAATGGGTAGCTCATTTTTCACACACAAAAGAAAAAACAAAAAAAAAACACCAAAAACCCCAGGCATTTAAATTTGGGTTTTTTTCAAATGCCGTTGTCTGTTAAATCGAGTCAGAGCATATTGCCAAATATTAAACTTGGAAATCCTTAAATTCAAACAACCCTATCAAAATTTCAGCACCCTTCTTTTGCAGTCATAGGTTGCACAAAGCCAAACAGCAATCCATGACATCAAAAAATAATGTGGATCTAAAAATTAGGGGTAGATAACAGTATAAAATACACAGCTTCAGAAATAGAAAGGTTTCTCTTCAGGCTCTTCATCTTCAGGTCTCACACGCCTGCACCTCTCCAGTGTGGACTAAACACTGGCCCTGGGTCTCTTGCCCACGTGGGAGGAATGGTAGCCCAGACTAAAGCCGTGAGAGAACCAGCTCAGATCATCACACTGCAAATTCACTGCCATTCAGGAATTCACAGGTGACATAACTTCTTCATAGGGTGTCAGATGGTTCCTTCAGCTTTTTGCTGTTTCTAGACACAGGACTACAGCTGCTCCAAGAGCACGTCCTAAACTGAGCACTGCATAAGCTGTAACCGTGTCACGGGATGAACGACACAACGATGGGTAACGTGCTGTTGCTTCAAGAAATATGCTTTATTAGCTGGATAGCATCGACAGCTCTGGTCCTGGCATGTGTTGGGGTTAGAAATGTCATTCTGTGATTTATAACAGTCATTACATCTAAAGCAAATAGTTGCCTGGATACCTAAGGAAAAAAAAATAAAAATCACATATCCATCGCAGTTCAATTATCTACTTTGCCTGAAGGACTCTTACTTTTTGGCATTTTTCTTGCCCCTCCCCAAGAGTTCTCCAATTAGGATTCTACAAATGGCTTATTCTTTATATATTTTCATCCTGGACTGCAGCTGGCTTCGTGACTTGGGCTTTTGCTTCCCCTCATTGCTCCTGCTACTGTAAAAGGGTGAGCTCTTTAAAATAAATTTAAATTAAGTTTAAAATAAAAGTTCATAAAAAATTGCCAGTCAATGGAAGTCAGAAACTGAGGTCTACATTCTTTCATCTATCATAGTGCTAGACTCCCCGAAGCTTTCTCCTCCCCCTACATTTGATTCCAGGCCAATCCTTACACTAAAGGCTCCTAAACACTACACCGGTGAACTCTCAGAAAGTGGCATCCTGATGGTTTAATGTCTTCAACTTTTGCCATTTCTTCAGCCTCAAAGCAAAGTCTGTCCTTCAGCTGTGCCACAGGCCAGTTCCTGACCAAACTGGGACTAAGCGGGTACCTTCAAGGGCCCTGTGTCCTTCTCTCCGTGCTCCTCCTCGCTCTCATCATCCCCACACTCTAAGAACGGTGTCCTTCAGCTCCCCGAAAGATAAAGGTGGTGGTTTTCCACAAGAATTTCTGGCAAGGAAGGAGAGTTCAGGATGCTCAGTCGTTTTATAATTGTAGAGAACATATAATTTGTAGAGAACAAATATTCTGCCCTTGTTTCATTTACTGAAATGGAGAAATGACACGTGGCAGTCGTAAAGATTAATTTGTGCCACCTCTCACTGCTGTCGGCTGCTCCTCGGGGAGGAATGAGGGGGGAGAGGGATGCGGTGTGGGAAAACATCCTGAAACATTGCAGTAAATTAATTAACAACGGAACGCTAAAATCTAATTAAGAAACCATCAGCTCCGAATCTCATTTGTACTAATAGCTGCTTCTAGTGAGTTAAGAGATCTCGGATGGGTGGTGCAACCAGGATCACACCCATAGCGTGTCCTCTCATTTAGTGACATGTGGTTAGGATGCTGGTCCAGCCCACTCCCAGGTCCTGTTGCTCTAAACTCTGCCCTGCCCCTTACAAGGTTTATCTCTCACAACCCAGATCAGGGGTAGGAAAAATAAATGTCATGATTGCAAATCTGGGTGGATATTGAATTTTCAGGCTGCGGGTGCTGAAGGGAGAGGAAGGCACTTTTGAGAGCACAGCTCTTGGAGGTGAACTGAGCACCCCAGCTGAGGGGTACCCAGGGTGCGGTCCCAGGCAGCAGCGTGTCCCCTGTACCACCCAGCCCTGCAGCCCCAAACCACACCAAGAAGGAAAAGGGTTTCTTTTGTATTTGCACACACATATCTACAAGGTTTGGATATCTGGAGGCAGTGACCCGGTGATCCAAACTCACCACCCTCCCAGACCCCACTGGCACCTTACAGAGAACTCTGATTTATCCAACATCCCCTCCTGATTTACACCAGAATACATGAACCAAATTCAGCCACACAAATTGAAGCCCTGCAGCAGAGGGATGCAGAGGGTTATGGGCACCATGCTGTACACTGAGTTCAGCAAACCTCAGTGTGCAAAGCTTTAGAAAAGCCTTTCCCTGCTGCTCCTGCTCCCCATTGCTGCACTGCATCACTCCCTCAGCTCCTGGAGCTTTTTATCTGGCATTCCTGTCTCGCACTGACTGGATTTAACCCATTCCCTTTGTTAAACACTAGACAGACTGTTGACAATCTGTAATAAATTTCTGAAAGTACCTCTTCTGTAGCAAAAATCTTTGGCTTACTAACATAGGAAACTTTTTTTTTTTAAATCCTCTTCGCTAAATCTTAAATCTCATCAAAGGGATGAGATGTATTTACTATCCCCAGCTTCAGCAGCCAGCTCCTCCGTGGCCGTCTCAAATCTCCCAAGCCTTTTCAGCTTCATTCTCCTCTTCCTAAGCACCATAATTCCTTTCACTCCCCCTTCTCCTCTCCTCTCTCTCCCTATTCCCAGCGCCGAGGAGTGGAAAGCAAAGCAACGCAGCCAGCTGGTTTTGCAAGAAGATGTTATAACAGCTTAGGCTGAATGCTCCAGAGGTTTCCCTGTACCACGAGCACAGCGTGGCTCATTTGGAGGAGCGTTATTCATCCTTTGGAGGAACGTTATTCATCCTTTGGAGGAGATGACTCACCCCAGCTGGGGACCCCCTGGCAGAAGAGTCATTGCAGTTCTGCAGATGATGCCTCTATCCTGCAGCTTGCAGGGGAAGTTGTCGGCTCGTTTGGAGAAGGTATCTGGGAAAATTAGGGTCTGGGGTTCTTGGCAATATTTATAGGTAAGTGGAAATGGCAGCAGATGGAGGTGTCAATAGAAGATGACAGATTCTTCTTTTTCATATAACAAATAATAGTTGAGAAGCACATACACACCCCCACTCTGGTGTCACAGCCCCTAGGACAGGGGAGCAGAGGACAGCTAGAAATCACAGAATCCTTTTGTCTGGAAAAGACCATTATCATCAGCGAGTCCAACCATTCCCCCAGCACTGCCAGGGCACCACTGACCCATGGCCCTCAGCACCACAGCTCCACAGCTTTGAAACCCCTCCAGGGATC